>CM050690.1:77745272-77931534 GCA_027574665.1 Rhynochetos jubatus | reverse complement strand
TCTCAGACTGTCCTCACGGGTGGGCTGCTCCATACTTTCATACGAATAAAGGTGCTTGAGATTAATACAATGTTTGGGTTTTTTTTTTTCCATGACAGTAGCTGTTAGGCTGAAATAGCTTCATCACCAAAGTCTTTTCCTATGAAGTTTCTGCCTTTCTCTTACACAAGGTAAACCTTAGACTATTTCAGACACATAGGGTGTTCGTTTCAACTTTAATAATTGATAGGATGCTCAGACACTGTTGATAATGGTTGTCACATTAGTATGTAGAAAAGGTATGCTGAAGTCTCATATAACAAGGTATTATCAAATATAAACTTTATTTGTCATGGGTATTTTCACATGCTGAAATGCGTTTGCTGCTGAAACATATTACTCAGGGAAGAATTACAGATTCTTTTTTTCTGACCCACATCCTTTTTTTTCAATATGAACTCTGTCAGGCCTTTTTATTCATCCCTTTTTGGTCCATTATAAACTACAATCTCTTGCCTGAGCATTTAGATTGCTCCTGATTTTATAAACATGTGCCGGTGCGCTTTATGTAGCCTTCTTTTGTTGCATCCTGCTTTCACATGTTTATTTCTGATGCAGCACTTTTACTGATGTCTAGTTAACCACTGTCAAAACTGATCAAGAATTTCTCCCTTTACTCAGGGTATTAATAGGGGAACTTCTTTCTTATTTTATTTTGGAAATGTTTGTAAAAATTAATGAACCATGATTTGTTAAATTTAAGTTGTTGAACTTTTAGAACTGAAATATATGGTGTCTTAGTGAGAAAGACGTAAGCATGGAGAAAAAGGTAATGCAAAAATGGTCCTTTACAAAAGGAATCACAAAAATCGCATGTGTTTGCATTGTTTATTTTTTAATTGCACAGCTTGCAAATCTTAAGGAAAAATACACTTTCATTACTGATCAATTAAAACTAGCTTGTTCAGCCTTGTATTTAAAGTACACTAAACTTCTAACCTGAACAACTTCAGTTTCTACAATCTAACTTGTATCCAGGATAGAGCATTTGAAATTATGTCATTACACTGGCTAGGAAAAGCAATGAACAAGCATAATCTGAACTTTTCATTTGTGATAGGAACAATTGTTGAATGTTTTTGCCTAAGTTATGGTATTTCAACACAAAGGTTAGGTCAAGTTTACATGTGCGAATAAAAAAAGACACAGACTCTAAATAAGGAACTTCCATCTGAAGGAAAGGTTAATATTTAACTCACATGCATGATAAGCCTTTGTGGCACAGCTTTTTGTTCCTATTGTCATTATGATCTTTTTTTGACAACAGTTGTCATACTGAATTCATTATTTTGTTCAGAAGTATACAGCTTAATTCTCAGTGTTTTCTTTCTCTTCTTTCCTCCTTTCTTTTTGTTCCTTCCAAATAGATTAGTAATCTAGTTTGACTATAACCTCATTTTAATAAAATGAAATAGACTGGAAAGAAAAGATGAATTCAAATCACCATTTAAACTTGGTGACGCTGAACGTCTCTGCACTTAACTTTTAGACTCCTAAATCCAGGACTGGTACTCTGACTTAGATACTGGAGTTCCCAGTCCAATATGTAATAAGATGCAGATAACTCAGGATGAATCTTTCAGTGCTGTGGCTTGAACAGGGTGCAGCTAGATTTAACAACATGTTTGAAATTTCTCTTATCTCTTAGATGAATGTATTACTTTTGGACTGAGCTGAGTGACTGCAAGGCTGGGATTCCAAATCTCACATCAGACCCAGACATTCTTCACTTCTGTTTCAGTGCATGGAGATGGGAATATTTGACTTTTCAGTAATAACTAGCTGATGACAATCCATACGTCAAAAGAGGTATACCTCAGCTTTCTAGACTCCTTTACTCAAAGGATTTTTAAATTTGTGATGAGTCTTTGTTTAACCTGTTATATTCTTGGATGTAAAATGCTTCTTCTTCCTTGCATGCTATGTTTCCTTTAACCACACTGGGAATTCTGTATGATGTGATGATGATGATAATATTTCCCGAATATTTCTTTCTCTGGTGGACAATGCTTTGCAGCATTCAACTAATGCTGCTGAAATGAAGGAAAGTTTAGATTCAACCATCTTCGATTTGCATCAGACAATATTTCTTGGACAATTATGCTGGACTCTTGAAATCCATAGCTCCACCAGTAAACAGTGAGTAGTCTTGCATCATGTCTGAATTAGTTCAGGTAGCAGAAGATGTATAGAGTGAAATGTAAGTTTCTATTGCATAGAATTGGATGTGAAAACTGTGCTGTTAGGTAATCTCTTTCTCCTTCTAAAATCTGAGTTAGCTTAATTTACATGCCACAGCAAGAAGGTAAGACCACATATAATGAGGACATCATGAGGCAGAGCAATACACATCTGATTAAGAGCAATCCCAAATACATACCTTTTATTTAAAAATGAATATTGACATAAAAGGTATTATTCAGAATAAAGTTGTGTAGGAAATATTGCTATAAATTCACACAAAATCAACAAAATAAATTCACAAAATAAAAACTAGAGGTAGAATTTGGCTAAACAGTCCTAAGAGGGAAAGTGGTCTGTGAAGGAACACTGAAACATTAATTTTCCTACAGACCATGCTGTGTGGGTAGGTAAGTGCATGTGTGTGTACTTTCTGCTCCCATGAAAAACAAGCTTGGTTTTTTTTTAGATATCTAAATATAAATTTTGTTATCCCATTGAACAGCCCAATATGAGAACAGACTTACATAATTTTTTATTAAAGTACTGAAAGTGAAACATGGGATAGAGAGAAGTTTGCAAATTACAGCAAGGTGTGTCACTGGGCAACCTGGGACTGTCAACCTCCTGCTCAAATTTTCCAATAGCGTATGAAACGTGTTTTGCAATATTAATTCACTTTGTTTTGAGGTCATTGACATTGTGCTGCCCTTGCACAGCTGTGATGGAGCGTTGATGGGCTGTACATCATTTTCATTAGGACTGAAGAACTGACTTGATATCTCTGCCAGAGAACCAAAAAAAGACAGCCCCCCCTCCCCCCCCCAAAAAAAACCTAAAAACAAAAACCAAAACCACTGTAAAGCTCCAAAAAGCAGTGTTTATAAGTTTTCAAATAGAAGCTGAGAAACACCAATAAAGTTTGGATTCAGCTCAAGTGCACCATCAACCTCAGGCAGGTTCCTGGTAGTTTTATTTATTTAATATTTTATGATCCATTTGTCTAGTCCCACTGAAAGATCTATAGAGGAAATTACTAGGGCAGAATGTAGATCCAATTGCACATTGTACAATAGGTGCAAATGATTCCTGTTCTCATTATTTGGATCAATAATTTGCTAAACCAGTATTAACAAGAGCAACAACTTTACCAGGTTAAGGGGGCTCTGTACTGAGTAATGACTGCCTGGAGAAGGAAAGAGCAGAGGGAGTAAATCCTAGCAGCCTTTTACTATTGAGGTAGCACATGCAAGTGAATCAATAGTGACTGGTGAGGTGGTGCTGTAAAGATGTTTTATTGGTTTGACTAAGTACGTTGGCAGGGAAGCTGCTGCAAGTATCACTACAAATAATCAAATCTAGTCCAAAGAGCTGAAATCCAAGAGTCTTCACTTTCTTGAAAGCACTGAAAATAGCATTTTGGTCATAAGAACCTATGTCATCCAACTTAGCCTTGTGTCAAGGTTGTGAACTGTCTAGCCAGTTCAAATATTTTCTTTTACTCTGCCATTTGCAAAGGAGTTTCTCACAGGAGGCTGGTAACAAGCTACAAGCACACTCAAGCCCATTGCAAAAGTCAAGCATATGGTAGCACTAAGAGCTTGGTTTTGATCTGCAACAACCTATATCTCTTCCTACCCATCTGCCCATCTACCTGCTACCTCTGCCCATCTACCTTGGCAGCTAAAAGGAGTGTCAGTGCTAAGCTCCCTTTGTAGCCAGAGAGACTCCTCCAAGGGGTACTTCAGTCTTGCTTAGATCTGCCTGGCTCTCTAAAGCAGACTGCCTCTCTCCATTTACTGAATAGGGAGCTTATGGAGACCAGGGTCCCAAGTTAATTCCTTCCCTTAGGTACCTAAATTTAGAAAGGCTGAATCTAAGCCACAAGTACACAGCCAGTGAGTTAGTAGTTTTTCGGTGCAGAGCCCATATCTTACTACAGGATGATACATTGATTGAGTTTTGGGGGTTTTTTTGAACAGCCGTCAACTGCAGTTTCTTGCAACAGAAGTTTGTTGACATACATTAGTTTCAAATTTGTTTTCAACAAATTAAAATCTACTAACGCCCTTTCAGCACCATTAGCTTTGTCCACGCCGAGGGCACAAGAAGTCTTAAAAGTGTTTTAAATAATACTTTCTTAGATGTATTTTATTAGTAGCTTCATTCATAGTAAGAGTAATAAATAATAATACCATACATTTATAAGAAAAGTGTTAAATAAACAGTCTGTTCATGCCCTTGGCATAGACCCAGGTAATGGTATTTGCTATTATTATAAATTATTATTAGTAATATTTGTATTTGTATTGCAGTAGAGCGTAAGAAAGAGCTGCAGTGACGGATCAGGATCTCTTTTAACTATGTATTGTACAAACAGGACCTTCTTCAAATAATTTACGAGCCAAATATAAAACAGAGCTAGTGAATATACATAAATATACATATACATGAGGGGTTTTGTTTATTTCTCTGTGTGTGTGAGAGAGTGTAAAGGTGTTTGTGTGACTATACAATAGAACAAGGTCCTGATAGTAGTGCACTAAACACCTAAACATAATAAACAAGCCCAGAATATTTGATTTGAGTTTAAAACCTGCAGCAAACAAGTATATTGAGAAATTTCCCTGAAAGTCACATAAACTGAGCCAAATGAGATTTACTTAAGTCTCCTCCAAACTCCATAAGGTTTATTTCTACCCAAAATCAAAACCAGGAAAGATCTGACCTTCTTTAGAGACAAATACGGGATGAAATCTCATTGCAAAAGCTTTCTCAGGAAAATAGGATAAGAGACTACCCGCCAGCAACTCTTCTGCTTAGCAACATTGTTGATACTAGAACATATGTTAAATATTTTAGACCTTTCAGTCTTCAGTGTTTCATTTTTCTCTCTTGACAGTCAAATGACCTTAGCTAGTGACAAGATGTTGGGCTGCTAGCTAAACACATAACTAACTAAAATTCACAGTTTTGATTGTGATAACCTAGAGATCTGGACAGATTTTAAAATCAATTACTATTTTGAGAAGCAAAGAATGCACACGATTTTTTTTATCTACGTCTGGCTTCTGAAAGAGAAAGCAAAAAGGCTCTGCATTTTCTTCTGATAGTCTCTTATGACAAGCATACAACCCCCAAATGAAAATGGTGATTGTTGAGCCTGAATGCATCATTGTAAATGGGACATGTAAGTTATGAGGAAAAACAACCTTGACTTCTTCTAACATCAGGAAACAAAGACACTTCCAGAGGCTTCAAGCCGCCTGGAGGTACTTCTCTCCTTTTCAGTGCCTACGGGAAGTTCCTGGATGCCTATTGCAAAATCCTTCATTAAATGACAAAAATAGAAGCCTTTATTTCTCTGTGATCATTGTACTGGTGCAGGCTATTTGGGTTTGAAGATTATCTAACAACAGAGTCTCAGATATATACATAAAATATAGCACTGATTATGGATTAGAGAGGGGCTGCCAAGTGCAGCATTCAAACACCTGGTGATATTGATTTTACACTTTTCTTGTGATTCTACATCATGTTTCTTTAGTTTCTGGCAATCTCTATAACTTTTATACTGACATAAATTGTGATAAAAAAGGAATAAAATAATTCCCCTTCCCCCTCCAGAAATAGTTAGGAAAGCTCCATAGCACCATTAATATTTTTGTTAATATAGTTGAACTCAAGGAGGGCAAAAGTACAGGCAAAGTTAAATCTAACCTCTTAGTGTGTTGTTACTGTTTCTGTGTTGGCTTTAGTTTTGAACCCCTCAATTCAAGAAAGACATTAAGGTGTTGAAGTGTGTCCAGAGAATGGCAACAAAGCCGGTGAAGGGTCTGGAGCACAAGTCCTGTGAGGAGCAGGTGACAGAACTGAGGGTGTTCAGCCTGGAGAAGAGAGGGCTTAGGAAGACCTTATAGCTCTCTACAACTCCCTGAATGGAGGGTACAGAGAGATGGGTGTTGGCCTCTTCTCCTAAGTAACAAGTGACAGAACAATAAGAAATGGTCTCAAGGTGTGCCAGGGGAGATCAAGATTGGATATTAAGAAAAAATCCTTCACTGAAAAGGTTGTCAAGCTGGGTTGGATTGGGTTGCCCAGGGAAGCGGTTGGGTCACCAACCCTGGAGGTACTTAAAAGGTGACTGGATGTGATGCTTAGAGACATGGTTTAGTGGGGGACTTGGCAGTATTGGGTTAGTGGTTGGATTTAATGGTCTTAAAGGTCTTTTCCAACCTAAACCGTTCTATGATTCTGTAAACATTTATTAATCTGGAAAAAAAATCCTTAATATATGTTCTTACTATCTTCTTTTTTTTAACATGCATCCAAGAAGAGGTCATACCTCTTGGTTCAATTAGAAATCATAGGTGGTAAGATCATCCTCAAGAAAGGACATGGAATATATCCTTTTAATGATGCTGATGCTCCCATTAATGAACAACTGATACTTTATATAGTTAAATAGCAATAAGAAGCGGTGCAGTTCTCTGAAATCCTCAATATCTTACACTGTGGTAGATGAAAACACAAGTGCCTTTAAAGACCCCTTTATTTTCAAAATTCATAGAGTGCTAGAGTTGCTTTCAGGATTATGGAGGGTTTGGGTTTTTTTCACTTTTGAATACTGCAACACGACAGGTGTCCTTGTAGTTCCCTTGCTGATGAACTGGTGTAAGTCTTCCAGTGAAGTTAATAATGCTGCTTTAGATTCAAAACTTTCGTATGAAGCCAAAGATAGAGCAGAACATCCAGACTTCTGAAAAAAAACCTGCTAGATTCTGAATTTTGCTGCTTGGATACCTAGCTTAGAAAGAACAAACCAATATGTTGTCATGTATCTATCAATCATCAATGGAGGGTTTTGGAGAACAACCCAGAAAGGATTTTTGATAATATTGTCATTCACAGTACCATGATAATAATTGCACTTGCTGTCCTCTTTTTCCTTAAATCTGAGTTTCAACTGTTCCAGTAAATACTTTGTACAAGAGCTGTAAGGACTAGAATCTGGTAGCAAAAGTAGTATTAAAGGAACTTAAAAGAGAGGAATAATTAAAAAAAAAAAAAACAAACCAAACAAACAAAAAAACCCCACACCAAAACAAACAAACAACCCAAACCAAACCAAAACAACAGAAAAAACCCAGACAGGAGTGACAAATAGAAAGGCTTTCACAAGATTGGAACAAGACATAATGGGTTGTCTGACAAAGAAATTGCTTCATTAGAAAATTAACTAAATCACAAAGAGCTAAAAGTGCATGGCTGAGCTTTTGAGTAGTCTTTCATTATATACATTTTTTACAGCATGGGTTTCTTCATGGCAAATTAACACTGTTTATTTAAGCCAATTCTCTGGCTGCTCCCACCTCTACCTCTTTGACTTCAGCACCCAAGAATCACCCAGATCATCATATATCACCTCCAGGGGCTGAGAAAAATTTTAATTGCAATAATGTTTTGTTTCAATTCTTGAACATGCAGAGTTGAATTTCACAGTTGCAAAACATATGACATGAGAGACAGTAGTGGCAGCTTTGAATTTTTAAGGTCTTAGGTTCCCAAGAAGGTGCTTTTTAAGCAACTTTTAATGAGTTGGATGAAGTAGGCTTTCCAGCATAGGCATTCTTGAGATTAATTCTGGGAGCTGTTCCAGTGAATAAGTAAAAGAAAAGGTGCTGTTGTAAAATGCTTTCATAGGATTCTGCTATCCATACTGTAACCAAATAATAATAATAATAAAGAGTAGATATTTAGGAAGAGTTATGATATATCTTTCTTTCAGTTTTGGGATAGATGTCTAAATATTAATTTATTGTTAAAAAAGATATTTTGGGAAAAATCTATTATTTTCTTAAAAATATTTGGAGAGTCAAGGCTGGAAAGTGTATGGGAAAGGAACCCTGAAGATCTTTAGACAGGAAAGAAATGTGTCATATGAAGTCAGAAAACTCAGTTCAAGACAAAGAGTTCAGAGATGTTAGCTAAATAGTTTAAAAGCCAGTTGTGAGATAACTCTTAGTTTTGTCTAAAAAATACTAGTGAAAAATCCAGAAAAAAGACATCTTGGAGGAAGATGTCTCCTACTGATAGTCATCTTGTTGGTTTATGTCTCATAAAGGTCAGCAAATGTTGAAAAAAAGAGTATGAAACAAATTCAGTTGTCTTGGATCAAATTTCTGAGAATATATCTAGCTGGTTAGAAAAAAATGTGTTTCTAAACCTGGACAGCATAGATTTGATTCAGTTTAGGGAATACTCTTTCATTGATGCTCTTTTGTCTCTGAAAGTGCCATAGACATTGTAAGAAAGTCTCAGCTAATTATCAAGACAGTGGCCACAGTGGAAAGAAATTATTTGGCACAGAAAATTTAAAGTGTTATTCCGAAGATATAAATGTTACCCAAAGGGAACGGCTTCTGGATAGCATCGTGCATGCTTGTGGGGACCACATTTCACCAAGAACAAGTGGTTAAATAATACTAGTTAGAAATGCAAGAATTTGCCAAAAGTAAGATATATGTCTATTTCTTAAGTCTGAACAAGCCTGAGTTTGTCTGGTTTCTGGGATTTCCTTGAGTGTATCATTGCCTTGAAAGCAAAGTTAATAGAAACATTGACAAGAATGTCATTACAAATATAAGATTCCAGATAAGGAATGAACTGGAAGTTGGGATTTCAAAGCCATTGGAGAAGACAAGAAAGAGAACAATCTTTCAGCCAAATTATGTTGGGTTCTTTTTTGCTTTTTTTTTTTTTAATAATAATGTGGCTAGCTTTTAAACTGAGTTTTAATTAAACTACTTTGCATTCCTCATAGTTTGTGTTTACATTGCTGACAGACTTAAAGTAAAGCACATTTTTAATTTTGCAATTGCTGCACTTGCTTTTCACTCTCAGTTGACCTCGTCATTTATTAGAAGTGTACATGGCCTAAATAGTTGAAATGTGAAGTAATTTTTTTCAGAATAGGGGAGTAATTGTCACTGTTGTAAGAAAACAAATACTCTGAATTTTTTGAGGGCTGGGGGGGGAAACACCCAGATATGTGAGAACTGGTTACTGCACTTTTAAATATTTGCATCATAGCAGCATGGAAGATGATAGAGCTTAAAGGGTCTCAAGAGTCCATCTATCCATATACCCCTCCTCTAAGGCAATATTAACTGCCCTGTTCCAGACAGATGTTCATCTAACCTGTTGTTAAAAACTTTCTTTGATAGAGAACCTGCAACTTCCCCAGGATATCTAGGTCCAATGAGAACGCTAGATATAAGCAAAACGATTGTATTAAATTTCATTCAGCATACACAGGTTATGTTTTTGCAGGCTGGGCTCTAGAAATTGTGCTGGATGCATTCTAATTAGATTCATAGTCCCATCGTGGGTTCATTTTGAAATCCTGTTGCCCAACTTCAGTTTCCTGATTAAGGTCCAAACGAAAATGGTGCCAGAAGTGTGCCAAGTAGGATGCCAAGACACCAACAAGACCATAAGAAGTAAGACTATTGCATTGTGGGATCTCACAAGTCATGAGAAATGTGATAATGTGAGATATCTGCATCAAAGCCACGGTGACACAATCTCATTTCCAAAAATTACTTTATCATAGGAACCATCACTGTCAGGGTTGAAAGAGTGGAATTGGGTTGAAAGAAGTGCTGTGGATTCAAAGATGACTGAGTGCCATTTCCTTTCCCTTCTTTGTCTGGGGAGGGTGGCAACCGCTCTTTGGTTCCCCTTAGGAAGGGGAAGGGGAAGGGGAAGGAAGGATTTCAAAAGAAGTGAAAAGCAATTGCAAATGAAGTTCAAAATTATAGCAGAGGGAAGACTAAAGGGAAAAGACCTCATCTAGTAGGAAATGGACAAAATACATAAAAATGTAATTGTGTATTGGAATGAAAGAGAAAATAAGAAAATAATTAGCCAAAATGGTGTAATTCTTAGTCACGAGGAACAAAACTACAGATGTAGCTAAGGATTTTTGTATGCATGCTATATGAGTTTACCCAGACATAACTAGTGATTGCCTAGTTTGCATAACATCAAATTAGCTTTCAGACGTTTTGTCTGCTTAGTCCCACTGACTCCACTTAAGGATCACTTATGTCTCACATGTCGTTTTCCTCCACAGCCTGACTGACTAGGTCTTAATGAACTCTCTGTGTGTTCCTCCTGGTTTATTCTAGGAATGAAAGCAGGCCATGAAAGACACCCACTACCTCAGCTCTCTGCTGTCCCAGCACAGAAAATTTAAAGACCAACATTTCAGGCAGAAACTGCTAAATAATATTGTCATTGCCATATGAACAACCATTTGTGCTCCCACTCTGGAACCACACCTTTATTAACATTGGACTTTGATTCCTACTTTATCTTCCATACACGATTATTTGTATAAGGTTGTGTATATAAAATATATAAATTAAGACAATTTAGTTCTTCTGGAATTCTTTGTCTTTGACTACTGTAATTTAACTGAAGCAGTGATGAATTGAAAGCTGTGTGATGTAGCTGAATGAAGATAATAGCCTGCTCATGAAATCTCACAAGACAAGTAAAGCAAACATAATATTTCTGTAAGACACAATGAATGAAAACAGTGACTCATCAACCTGGAATATTCTGCATCTGAGGTGCAACAAAAAATACTCTTCTGAGGAGTTTAATGGAAACACAGACATACAAGCAAAGAAACACACATTTTTTAAGTTGTCAAATGTATAAAATCTGCAATTGTAAAGTCACATTTCAGTTAGTTGCATTAATTGTATAGTAAGTGGCTATCTTTAGTTGCCTTTCAAGTCACTTATAGCAGAATTCTCTTGGCAGAAGATTATGTGTCCTCCTGGTTGATCTCAAAAACTTTCTCAGTATTCATGTAGCATCATTTTGAGCAAGTCCCTTCTTTATGAAGGAAATGGCACAAGTCATCCTTAGAAAAGTCCCCATTTTTATCTTGGGAAAACAATTAAAATAAAATTCAGATGAAGCATCCATGTCTTTCTCTGAGAAACTGTATCTGGTTAGAATAACCCAGTTCATTTAGAAGTTGTTTGAAAGAAGAGAAAAAAGATATCAGAACTCGTAAAGTAAGACATGGTTAGACCTGAACTGTCTTCTGAATATTACCATTTTAAAAGTGACAGAGCATGAGTTTTGTGTTGCCGGTATTACCAAGAAGAGAGGAAAACGTTCCCAAACATAATGCTTATCGAGGGCCATGCATTTGGAATATATCTGTTTGCTTTCTGATTAAAATGGAGACCTCCTGCCAAATAAGACTTTGTGTCTGGAGACTGAGAAATATACCAGATTACATTTCCAACATCTGTAAGCCACAGATTTATAGCCAGCAAGGAACTGGCTTATCATAACTGCCAATTTGTTTAGAGAAAATAACTTGCAGAATATGAAGAAAAGAATTGCAAAGATGAGAGAATCACATACTGACAACTTCAAAGCTAGCTTCACAAGACAGGCCTTCTGGTAGAATTCTGGCAGAGTCAATGTAATGACTTTGCCATGGTAAAGAATAACCATTTATCAGAGCAATATTCACCCCATCTCCCCCCTACCAGCTGTTTTCAGTCATACTTTAGCAGAAAAGAGAAAGAAAAGCCTCCTGATTGCATGTGGTCTCCTTTAATTTCTTTCTTTACATAGAAAATGCTTCGGTGCCTTTTTAGGTAAGCCTTGTGCCCTGTTAGACTTTCTAGACCTTAATGTTCCCTTGACTAACAAGCTTGTAACCTGTAAAGCCAAATGAGATAGGAGAGCATACAAAGCGAGAGATCTGTGCTGGAGCAGTGGCTCCATCAGTCTCTTATTAGAAACTGTAGGACAGATCCTCCTCTTCTCCACGCTACTCTGAGAAGAGTAACTCCAGAGATTTCACTCAAACTGCAGTGGTGTAAATCTAGATGGGAATTTGTTCCTCTGTGACAGCAGCTTGAAACTTAATAGCATTGTGAAGATTGAGGGGTTAAAGTAATGAGTTCCTCAACAGTTCACCTCTTACTGCCAAGAATTCATTAAGCTTGTACTGGACGTCTTAGACAGTCACCTCTAAAGTCTCTGACTTTCTGGAGAGGATACAGTCAATCTTTGCTGTAATGTCCTCAAAACTTATATCTCCGAAATGTGCTTTCATTAGATTGCTCTACAAATCACCCCTTTAAGACCAATTCTAAATATGCTTTCTGAACTGTAGAGTGATTAGTGCTGAATGCAGTACTTTGGGTGAGGTCCTAACGAAATACACTGTATTTCCTTAACAATAATTGAGTTGAAGGCTTTAATATAAGGGTTTTTTTATTATTAAAATAACTCTCATATCTCTCTCCAGGTCAATATGCTGTAGTACCTTCCCATTAAGCAGATATTATGTCCTTTTATTACATTCTCCGAGACTCATTATTCTGCATTTATCTGCATTGAATTTGCTATCTATTAGCTCAAGTACTTAAATGATCTAAATCCTTCCCTACCTGACTGTATTGTTTCTCACGGATGACCTTTCCTCCCAATTTAGTATCATCTGCACACCAGAAATTTTTAGTTTAAATAATATGCTCTGAGTCATTTAAGGTACTGAAAAAACTGTGGTTCCAGCATTGATCCCTGTGGTGCCCCTGACACAAGTAACTTTTCTGCAGCTTAAAAGCATAACTCAAAATGTGCGATCTCACCAGCTGCAGTTTAACAATATGTCATTCTGTCTTTGAATGAAAGGTAAAACCTTGCTTAATACATATCTAATTTTTATAAAGAGTGTTCTGGCTTTCTTGAAAACAGATGGTTAACATTTCTAAAAGGCTTTAGGGCATCTCTACACTGTGAGTGCAAAAAAACCCAACGCTCACTAAGCACTTAGTCACAGCTGGGGATGTGCGCCGTGGTCCAGGGCATGCCAGCTCCGGCCAATCCAGCAACTTAGCTGCTTTTGTACAACGCCATGTGTAAACCATCCCAAAAACCTTGTCATGGCATTGCTTGAATGTAGCTATGCTGTTCCTGGAGATGTAAGTCATTTGAGGTTGTCTTTGAAAGCAAGCTGCGTGAAGTGTAACCCCTGCCCAGCTCACTGCTGCACATGGTCAGTTCTGGTTTGACAGGACGTAAGTCTCACTCCCTTGCACAGAGTGGATGTACCAGTTTAGCTACAGAAGGCATGTAATGCTAAAGTGAAAACCGGGATGCTAGTGGAGGCAGTAATCCATACAATACAGGCGCTTTCACAAGGCACCTGTGGCATTGGCATCCCTCTGCCTGACTGTCTCTCTTCCTAAACTTCCCCACTTCAGCAACCGAAGTAAAATCTTGAAATTAGGCAGACAGAGTATTTCTCTTTTTCAGTGTTATCTGGAAGAAGTATTGTGGATATTGGTGCAAGGCAGGAAGGCATTCCTAGTGTCCCTGTGAAGACTACAGCAAAACCAAGGTACTGTGACAGATTGGATTGTCTGTCACAAGGTAATTTACCTATGCTGAGCTCTGTGTTTTCATAGTTGGAAGTGCCTAGAAAAAGAACTTACCTGGGTGTCTCTGTATTGCAGTTTTCTGTATAAAAATACCTAAAGCTTCTGCCTTGTGATTTGACACAAGTAGATTTGCCAGTCTGGGTGAGAAGATGTGCTGATATCCAGCATTACGGATAGAAAATTGACATTTTGGAATAGTGGGATTAAAGGTTTCCTCAAGATCCTGGGGCAGACACCAGCTCTGTGCCTTGCTCAGAAACTCACCATGTCTGTCCAGGGGTGTCTCAGATGGACTCCTTCCTCCTGTGTGCTGAGATTTTCCTCTTCTGTTGCAATCTGTTCTCTCAAAACTCATTTATGTTGACTAGCTTTCCTTAGCTCTCTTCTGCCTGGGATTATTGACTCTGACTACTGTATTTTAAGGGGCCAAACCGTGCCGGAGGCATTTCTTACCCTTGGGTATGGGTTACACCTGCAGCAATGTGTATTCACCATGGCTGAGAGTTACAGCCCTCTCTGAGGACAGACAGTTGCACAAAGCAGCCAAGCTTTACATTTTACTTGAAAAGGAGGGGGAAGGAGGTGCTGGTGAGAAAATCAACAAAAATACTTCAAGAGCTGTATTTTACTTTTGTAATTGAAATGTGTCTCAGCTCCAAAACTTGTGCTATTTTCCACTTACTGTATTTTTTTCTTCCTGCTGAAAAATAGGTTGCTATGACTGAGTAGATTTTCTTTTACCTAACAGCAGAAAAAGAACCAATTGTGTATGCACAATTTTAAGTTATTTAAATTCCATCGCCGCAAAAAGTGATTATTTTCTTTCCCTATGAGGCGTTCCAACAAATTTCATGCAGTCAAGGCAGGCTTAGCTACTTCTTTCTTTGGCTTTTTCACTTTTCTCTGTTCCCTCAGGATGTTCTATGATGATTATTTCTTTCTGTCTTTATTTTCTCTCTCCTTCTTTCTTCCTTTTTTCCAGCCTGTTTTTTCACAACACATTTCCCTGAAGGAAACTGCAGCAGTAATGCTGAACTACTGCTAAATGCAGTGAAGAATAATCAGTATTTGATGGCGTCACAGTACTAGCATGTTGGATAATCTGTTATCTCACTGATTTGGAACCAGCAAGAAAACATACACCAGAAATCTATATGATTGTGTGTGATTTTATTAATTTAAAATCTGATTGCATCTCTTTCGTGCAAATACTGTTAGACTGTTTTAGATGAAAGAAAATGCATGAGCTAATAGCTCTCATGGGACAGATATTTACAGCCTTTTGACATCTCAGTATTTCAAATGTGTACCATTTTGAAAATGCTTAATCCTGAATTTATAAAGCTCTACATAATTAAGTCTTTCATTCATTCATAACATAGGCCATAGATATCAGGGATAGCACACAAGAATATTTCCCGATGAGGAGGGCCCACACATACAGGTGATGGGATATGTCGTGTTTCATGTCAGTTTACACTCTTCTTTTGAGACTTCATGAAAGAAGACATAATTCATTCACAGTTTTCTGACACAGTCTCTGTCCCTTAGAAAGTTAGTGAAAGTAATCAACTTACTTCATTTAAAGAACTTTGAAGGTATCATATGGCAGCAGATTTCAGGAGGTTAATTGCCACTGATACTTCTCTCAGACATTCAACAGCAACTAAGCTTCTTCGCTGTTATAATCACTCTTAGTCACTTCTGTTCACAGCTCTGTAGCTCATCGTCTTTCTCTCTTTTCCTTCTTTAATGTGGAAAAGTATAGAGGGAATTCAGACTATTAGATTAAAAAAAATATTAAAATACATGAAAAAATTGAAAATGAGTTTTTTCTGAGGCTTTGACATGTTTAGTCAGACCAGGTGAGGAAGCAGAAAGATAAACAAACCAGTAGAGGCCTTTTTTCTTTTTCCGTAATTTTCCCTCCAAACGCCTCCTTTTTTGTTTTTATTTGTTTGGGGTTTTTTTGTTTGTTTGTTTGTTTTTCTTCTATTTTGGTGGGGGGTGGGGTCAGGGTAGTTATGTCCTATCACTTGAATAACTGATGAAAGGGATAGTTTTTTATACTCCTGACAGGATGGTTTGTGCCATCTTAGGTGTCTGTACTCACATAGCTGTACTATTCCCCAGATAACTCAGAAGAGCAGCTACCTACCTCTCAGCTGAAAAGGGAAACAAAATACAACAATAATATCTCAATAGTTTCACTGATCTAACTTGAAAGCACACATACAAGAAATATTTTAGGAACAAGTAATTCAAACAAGAATGGGAATATTATTGGGAATTTGTGCTTTCTAAAATAAATATCTTCTGATTTTCACAGAATTACAGAATCACTAAGGTAGGAAGAGACCTCTAAGATCATCTAGTCCAACCATCAATCCAACACAACCATACCCACTAGACCATGTCCTCAAGCACCATGTTTTCATTTACGTGTCTACTGTTATTAAAATAATTGTTAAATAAGATCTGTTAACATCATCGATCAGTGCTACTATTTTTTTAATGAAAAGTGTTCATCTTTTTAAGGAAATTGTTATTAAGCAGACAACATTTATTACTGGGGACAGGAAAAAAAAAACCAACAAAAAAACAAACAAAAAAAACTTTTCTGATTTGCTGAGGCTGATTATTAAGGATTTGAACTTTGTTAGAACTGAACTAATGACTTTCATATACATTATATTGCAGTTACCAATAATACCTAAATCTTGTTTTGAGCTTTTAGTGACTAAATCTAAAAGGACTCAGCCTTTGGATTCACAGATAAAAATGAGAAAAGAAAAGCACAATATTTTATTTAATCTTTCATTCAATAAAAAAATGTTTTTTGGTATTTTTTTTCCCTCAAAAATGACAATTGATTTTTCAGTGGTATTTTGATGAAACACTTAACTGAATATCTCAAATATCAAAAGAATCCTTTCTTTCATGGGAAAAATGGGACCATCTTCCCTATGCAAAAGTGTAATATAGGTTGCTGGTATCTGAGGCCTAAACAAAAACTTGCTGAAGTCAGTGGATGTGAAGTTATTCATATTCAAAAGTTTTCTTTGTAGAAATAACATTTTTTTGTACAAGTAACATTTCTTTGCCCGTGTAATAATACAGGTGTTATAGCACTAGGAGGTAGGAGACCTGGGTTCCTTAGCCAAAGGAATGTTGTTTATCCAGCAATTCCACCACTGAAGACCAAAGTAGGTTTGAACTGGGTGTTTCTCTCTTCTCCAGATGAATTGCTATGTGGTTTTGCATGCATGGCTTAAAGGTTCCAAAGGAATCTGAATTTGCAGCCAAGTATCTTAGCTAAGAAGGGGCACTCTGCTTCCTGGAGGACTTACAACTCTTCATTTAACTGGGTAATCGCTGCATGATAAGGACAAAGCAAGGTCGGACCCAGGGTCTAGACCCATCTCTTCTTTTGACCTTCCCATTCCCTGGCAGACTTTTCTAATTACACAGCTGGAACCACAGGATCTGTAGGTCTTTCCCATCTAGCAGCATACCAACCTCACTACAGAGGAGAGGTGGTTTCTAGTTTTTTCAGCATACCTTGGGCCCTGCTAGTACACCTGTGGTTTGTGGTGAAGTAACTGGCATTTCAAACACCTTTTCATCAACCCTAGTTCACCCCTGTGGCACAGCTCAGTTGATTGTATTATAGGCATCACATAATAGGTATATACCACATAACTGACAACACCACCATTGTAGCTGGAAAGAGATAGTCAAAATATGAGCATACTTAGCATGCCAAGGTGCTCTGAAGACTTCACAATTTCAGTGATAAATTTCTATAAATAGGAAATAAGTATCTATACACTCAGTTCAGTAAAGGCAGAGATGTTGCTGATAATCTTCCTAAAATAACCCTAATTACCTGGGAATCTTCCTCCTGACACCTTCAGTAGATAAGGTGTCTCAGGTGTCTAAGCAGTTTGTTTTCTTTCTAAGAGTTTCCTGAATGTAGGAACTAAAATTCCACCAAAATGTCACTTTAAATGCCTGGGTGGTTAGTTGAATGCCTGCCCAAGTATCTAAAACAGACATTTAGGTGCCTAGACACATATGTAGCTGTCTTTATTCACTAAAATTTGGGGAAATGCATCTTGCTGATAAGGGAGACTGAAGAGATGTAAAAAGGCTAAGTATCTTCCTATATTTGATTTCAACATTGAGTCCCTTTAAATTTTACTTTGGGGATGGAGAGGGGTTCTCTCTCTCTATAAATTAATTTAACATCCTGCAACCAATAAACAGGTGCAACTAATCTTATTTACTCACTCTCTTTTTTTATGAGTGTAGAAAGACCTGATTGAGATCTGGTCTGATGACTCATTTTAATAGACCCTGTGTAATTTTAATTGGTTGAGGTGTTGATTTTATCTCTCTTGTGAAGTATCTTGCTGCAGAGAATGGGAATCTTAACACGATCTGCGCTGAGATTAAGTAATAAGTAATATATCTTTTTTATTTTCTTTGTTTTGTCCTTTGATTGATCTGTATCTTTATCTAAGATGTAAAAGAGTGTTTGTTTCAGAAGCTGTTAACTCAGAGAGAAAAATTCTCTGTGAGTTTTCCTACTAACAATCCAGTTTATGGATTCTGTTGGACCATATGGACAGTACTTCAGCATCATCATAGTCTTCCATGTAGAGGATACACATAGTTTGTAACCTGTGTTTTCCCCTCCCCAGAAAATATGGAAAAGGATAGGACTGCCAACAGTTTATTGGACTATCTGTAGCATTATCAACAAGAAATGTGATGCAAGGAGAGACAAAAAACAACCAACCAAATAAACAAATGAATTTTCTTTTCAATATAAATTTTCACTGCTGAAACCTCTAAATTTAGGAGGAAGATGACTTTTGGAGTGTAACTCTGTTATCAACATCTAGTCATACTGTTGCATAGACATATGAACTGTGTGTTGTCAAGATGGAGAAAAA
Organism: Rhynochetos jubatus; assembly: GCA_027574665.1. Classification (NCBI taxonomy): domain Eukaryota; kingdom Metazoa; phylum Chordata; class Aves; order Eurypygiformes; family Rhynochetidae; genus Rhynochetos; species Rhynochetos jubatus. The sequence goes on along the minus strand of CM050690.1, from coordinate 77,912,867 downwards.
GGAGTAGTCATTGGAGAAACAGGATCCAGTAGAGATCTGGACTTGGTGGGTTGAAGAATTCAAAGTTGCACTGATACATTCATGCATATAAAGGGTTGAAAGGGAGGTTTTGAGCTAATCTGAAACTTTTCTAGCTCCTGATTCTGACAAAGGTATTGGCAAAGGTAAATAGGGCCGCCTTCTTCTAATGAGGCTATGGAGACAATATAGAATCAAAAGTTTCAAGGAAAAGATAGATTCCTGAAAGCATAATCAGAACACCAGCAACAAGATGTTAGCTACTGTGTGGAGGCCTATGCTACCACAGTGCCAGTGAAGAATGTCTCTTACCTTGTGAAGTTTCCATGAAGTTTTCGTACTTTGGTGTTACCTGAAAACTTTGACATGACATAAAGCAGGTGACTATCAAAATTTGTCTCCCATTTACATCCTGTATTTATTCATTGCTTTGTTTCTGTTTTAGACACATATCTCTGCCTGTAAAAGCACTACTTTCAAGATTATCATCTGAAAAAACCTAGTAGATATTGACAGATTTGAATCAGAACATAAGATCTCCTAACAAAGAAAGTCCTGTGCTCCTAAGTGTTGTGATATTAAAGAGTTCCTGAGAACTGGCAAGATTCTGGCACTGGAGCGGTTAAGTCAGTCTAAAACAGGCTGAGTTACCCACCAAGGTAAAATGTAAAATAAAACGCATTGAAACACATCTCATCAGCACTCAGTATTATTTATGGAGAGAGCCTGGGCATTCCAGCGGGTAATACTTCTGTTGTTTGTTTAAGTAAAATAACTAATTTGTCTCTTTAATAAGAACATTATAGATATCCTGTGAATTTGTATGTCAGCAGCCCTTTGAAAAAATTGTGTGTGCATAGACAGACTGACTGAGAATAAACTACTGAGAGCTTTACTCTGTAGCTAGAAAGATGAACCTGAGGGTAAAATATTTCAGAACTATTCTGACAACAATGCAAGTTTATGAAATGCTTGTGTTGGGAGAAAAAAAGATTATAATAATACTCTGCACATGAGTTGCACTTTTCACCTGGGAAACCTAAAGTATTTTTCAGACATCAGCACTCCCAAGAGGAAGGTCTTGTGTTATTCTACAGATGGATGAACCAAAGTACAGGGGCATCTATCACCTTTCCAGCTCCCTTCGGAGTAAAGAAGACTTTTCCACTGGGCAATAAATGATGCCCTGTGTTCTAAACTGATTTTTACAAAGAAAGAGAGAGAAAGAAGGTGAGGAAGAGAAAGACAGAAAATGTCTTTTAAAGTTTCAATGATCTATCAGAGTTGTTGTGGATTGGTTGCAATTTAGCAATACTAATTTTAATAGAAATAGTTGGAAACTTGCAGGTTTAAACTTATTTATATAACTACATTCTGACTTTTTCTAAACACTTATACTTTTTCCTCCACTACTCTTCTTGTTGTGAGGGTATCTTCTCTAATAAGTGATTTTTAAAGCACTGTATTCACATATGTCAAGGAAAAAAAAACAATAGTGGTCCTAATATATGGAAAACTTTCTCCCACCCAGTACTATAAATAGAAAATACTTTGGGTTTTATGTTATTATTAGTGGAGCCTTTATTAATTTCAAATCATACAAGATACTCACTTGGGAAAAATGAATACTACTAACCAGGCAACTGCTATTCATTCTTTAGGTTGAATCATTCTGCCAATGTTTTAGTAATATTTTTGTTTATCAGAAGAACACAACCATAGATTGTAAGATAAAACAGAAGATACACTCAGTAAAAATGACATGACTTTTACTCACATTTCGTGAGGTAGGTCTGGAAGTTCCATTAGCCCAGACATGTAATCAACCTGATTAACAGTTGTATAATCTGATACTACTAACTCTTAGCCCTGTTCCCATCTGCTTTCATGATTTGTTATGAACTTTGATTTATGGACAAAATTGCAGCTGTGGAAGTTGGAAGATTTTGAACTCCATATTTTTTGTAATTTTTGGATTTTTTTGGTCTATTTACTTGTTTTTGGGAATAAACTGGTGCAATGATACACAGGACAAGTTCCACAACAAACAGGGCCTTGGGTTGAGACTTCTCTAAGAGAAACTGATCTGTAATTACTGAAGTAATACCAAGCATTACCAAAGGACTTTTGCTTATATAGGTTTGTAAACTCCCTAAATTAAGGAAACCCAGATCAGCTTAGTCACACACATCAGATAATATGACAGCAGAAATCATCCACTGCAAGGAAAGATATTATTTACCCTCATCTTACCAGTTCAGATAAGGGGGGGGTGTGATGTAAAACATACTCTGTGGTGTAACTCAGAAAGTCTCTTTAGCATGATCTCTAATGTTTGCTTTCTAGGTTTGTTCCTTGCTTAGAAGAGGAAACTCACCTCTCTCTGAAGTATTTCAGCCTGAAGTCCCGTAGCACGTTCTCATCTGCCAGTTTCCCTGTCACCTCTTCACCTCCAAGCATGTATAAACACACCTATATAGAGAACTGTAACAATGACTGAGAAAACACTTAACAAATTTTCTTATATCCTGTCAATGAACTACAGCTCCAGAGAACGCAGAGTACAGAGTATGTCCAGTTGGCCCAACAAATTGGGATGGATCACAGTTGAGGGACACGTACTGCACAGGCAGTCAGTGCATGCAGAGATATAACTAGAGCAGCTCAGAGGACCTACTTTCACAGCCATGAAACATCTGAAAGAACAATAAAAGTGTTAAGAATAATTGCAAAATAATTTATTCTAGTGGTTCCTTGCAAAATTGCAAGAAGATGATACTCTAACACAAAGAATAAGGAGATTAAGGTCACATCTGTCATAATGATGTAAGGATTTAACAGGGCAATGAATTTACATGAAAAGTTCTTCCCCAAGTTAGCAGTAGAACTGGCTTGGTTGAACAAAAAATGGGGAAAGAGTCTTCTAAGGTTATAAACTTTACATGGATTTATTTATGATGTTACACACCCTATTTAGATTTGTGATAACAGTTTAAGGCTTCAGTTTAGCTATTTTGTGTTTTTAATTGCAAACAGAATCTCAGCTGGATCATGTGCAACATGGTGTTGTGTAAGCTGATGCCATCCTGGAGATGTGGGGCATGGCAGATCCCCTTGAGGGCCTGGCAGCCAGGCCCCATTGCACTGCCCCAGCCAGGGAGCAGGGCACCTCCCTGGAGACAGGAATGGGCCAAGGCCAGGCCAGGGTGTTGGGCTATGGGTGTCCCTCGCCAGGCTGGACAGGGCTGTCATGAGCTGGAGACCAATGTCCATGGTCTTGCTGGGGCAAGGACAGATGGCACCCAAACTGAGGTGCTGGACTGTGGGAAGGCCTATGGGTGCCTTAAGGATCCTGAAACTGTGGATGATCCCCCTGTAGGTCAGATTGTTTTCCAGATTGGGATGAAGCTATTAAATCGTATTGAAAGTTATGGTGATCAACTATCCCCACTATACCTCTGTTTCACAACCTAAATATGATGGTGTTTGTAATCCATTAAGTCTCTGCCGGAGGTGAAAGAGGAAGTTATGCAGAAAAGAAAGTGAAAATGTTTGAGAATCTGTATGTACCAATATATAACCATAGTTAAACTGCTTCATTTTCATGAGGTTTTACTTTGATTCATTTATCCATTTTTGATGCCAGTGAGGGAGAGAAAGAGTAGCTCCCTATTCTTCTCTCTGAAATTAAAAGGCAGTAAATTTTAAACCAATAAAAGCAAAGTTGTTTTGTTTTCATTGGGGTTTTTTGTTTGTTTGTTTGCTTGGTTTTTGCCTTTTTTTAAATGTAGCTGATAGTTAACTTGAATAATTCACTGTCAGACGAGGTCACTAAAGGCAACTGCAATATCAGGATTCTAGAAATGGTCTGAGTAATTTTATGGCCAGTAATAACAGTTTTGCCATTACAGAAGCTAAAAAAAATGTTCGAAAGGTCACCAGTCTTCATGCTTCAGGGTCTGGATGATCACCTGTGGGGTCAGGAGAAAACTCAGTATTGCAGTGTGCACATCCACACATACATATACATGCACATGGTACTTTTACAGCTGCTCACTAATACTTTTTAATAGGACATGATACATTATCAGAGAAATGCAATGTCTTAATTTTGAGCTGGTTAGTATTTACACTTATCGCATCAGAGGAAGGCTTCACATGGTTTCTAGTTTTCATAGGATGATGTACTCAGGTACTTCACATAGAAATATTATATCATGCATATTTTACAACAGTGATTCAGATTCTCTTTTATGTCTAGCTGAGACAATTGACAATTTTTGTTGGCTTTGTTGGGTTTGGTCTCTCTTCTCCCCCATCCTGGGGCAGCTGCTGATCTCTTGTTCCCTTTCCTGCATAAAAGATGTCCTGAGTATCTCCTTAGTGTACAGGATCATGATGTAGGGACTCTATTCTGACCCTAAAGAGACCAGTACAAACATAGCAGATGTAATTTTACTTGACACAGTGTCTCACCAGTGAGGCCCACTGTACCAGCTAGCAACTGTCTTGTTATTTTGCTGTTGGCAAATTGTGTTGTTAACAACGTGTTTATTCCCATAGAAATCAAATGAAATCTGAGGTTTGAGCTGAGAGGGAAGACTCAAAGCTTAATCTCACCAAACAGAAGAGAGAAAAGCTATTCAAGGGAGTCTGAAGCTTCCAGTGAAACCTCTTATAACAGGAGATGCTCATGCCCAGCAAGTGATCAAGTGTCTTGTACAAAGGAAAACCCAGAATACAATGTTCTCATGTAATTGAATCTACACAAAGTTCTTCAAACCATTTGAGGTGGGTTAGATGGCTCAGCTCATATTTAGTGGAAGAGAGCTTAGACTTATTAGTCATACCTAAATTCATTACTTTCTGCATGGGCTATAGCAGTATGAATATGAAAATGTCAGACTTCAGGAAACCAGTTATGATTTCTTAGTATTGTGAGCTTCTTGAATACCCCAGTCCTATTGTATCTGATGTTTTACAGGCTTCCTACAGAGTATCAAGGTAAGTTTGAAGTGAGATACTCACTCTTAGTTATCCCACCCTCCTAGGGGGATGTTCACTCTTTCAGACTGTGAAGTTTGTCCATTAGCTTACACCATTTTGGATACTGTAGCTGGATGTTTTTGTATACTTTTTTCCAGATATTGACCAAAATTGAAGCATGAACATGACTGAAAAATGAAGGGAGGTAAATTACAATTATAGACAATGTGTCTCTTTTGTTTATTCATTTATTTACTTGCTTATCAAAAGATGAGGATGTTTAAATTAAAAGACCCTAGTGAGTAGTCATTATTTCTTAGTCTCCAGACACCTGTGGACAGATGTGTTTGTGATAGATGCACAGCATAGTAATTAACATAAATGTGACTCAGTCATATTTAATAACCTACGATAATCAAGAACTTGATCTAGACCACATAATCATCCCTTCTGTCTTTATCCTATGGTTTGCCTATGAATTTATCTATTATTTCCATGTTCATAACAAAAATTTTACACTTGTCATTCTTCACATACATACATGCATAGCATGCAGATATTCAATAGAAAGTGAGTATTTTGCAATAGGAGAAGAAGAGAGAAAATAGGAAAAAAATACAGTACAGATAGATCCTTCTCACACCATTTCACATGCTCGAAGGTGCTCAGGAGAGAGCACAAGGAAAGAAATGTAGCATAACAATCTGTGTAGGAAGCAATGGAATAACAATAAAATATCTGTTAAAGAACTGGAGGAACCTCACAACTCACAAAAGAAACCACTAAAATGACTGAGTAGGACACTGTCCTTTCTTGTTTTATTTCATTTGAAAGTAAGGGTATTTATTACTGTTTAACATCTTCATCAATGACATAGTGGGATTGAGGGCACCCTCAACAAGAGGGTGCAGATGATATCAAGCCAAGTGGTATTACTGACATGCCTGAGAGATGGGATGCCACCCAGTGGGATCTGGATAAGCTCAAGAAGTGAGCACATGTGAACCTCATGAGGTGGTTCAACAAGGCCAAGTACAAGATCTTGTACATGGGTCAGGGCAATTCCAAGCACAAGTACAGGCTGAGTGGAGAATGGATCGAGAGCAGCCCTGAGGAGAAGGGCTTGGGGGTAGTAGGGGATGAAAGGGTGGACATGAACTGACCATGTGCACTGGCAGCCCAGAAAGCCAACAGTATTCTGGGCTGTATCCAAAGCAGTGTGGCCAGCAGACTGAGGGAGAGGATTCTTCCCCTCTGCTCTGCCCTGGTGAGATCCCACCCCACAGCAGAGTACTGTGTCCAGTGCTGGAGTCCTCAGCACAGGAAACACATGGACCTGTTGGAGCAGGTCCAGAGAAGGGCCACAACAATGTTCAGAAGAATGGAAGTCCTCTCCTATAAGGAAAGGCTGAGAGAGCTCAGATTATTCAGCCTAGAGAAGAGAAGGTTCTGGGACACATTATTGTGGCCTTTCAGTGCTTAGAGGGGGCTTATAAGAAAGATGGGGACAAATTTTTACCAGGGCATGTTGCAACAGGATAAGGGGCAATGCTTTTAAACTAAGTGGGTAGATTTAGACTAAATTTAGGGAAAAAAATTTTTTACGATGAGGGTGGTGAGGCACTGGAACAGGCTGCCCAGGAAAGCTCTGGATGCACTATTGCTGGAAACATTCAAGATCAGGTTGGACTGGGCTCTGAGCAATCTGATCTGGCTGAAGCTGCCCCTGCTCATTGCAGGGGGTTTGGACTAGATGATCCTTAAAAGTTTCTTCCAACCCAAGCTATTCTAGTATCCTATGATTACATTGATGGCTCTGCAATGTGTTTCTTTGGACTGATTCATGAGTTGCATTTTGCTGCATGTAGAAAACAAACATACAGGAAATATTATCTTCTGCCTACTCTATTCTTCTGTGATATATTTGAGAAAAAGAACAGCTGAAACATCATAGGCATGATATCTTAGAACATTAAGGTGCTTTCTGTCAATACAAAGCAGAGTTGTTGCTGGATGGGTTAGGAGGCTAGGTGACTGAAAGGGTACCGTCCACCTGATAAACATAGTGAAAAATCAACATCTGAATGAGACCTCCTTGGTCTTCTTCATACTCAGTGGAGAGAAAATGGGACAAGGAAAACAACATTCTTCCCCTCCTAAAATCAGGGTCTTCTCTCAAATGCACATTTTTTAGTGGATTCAGCCATATACATCAGCTGTGTAGATGTCTGCAGCTGGTTTAATCACATTTGGAATATAATACATTTTATGTTCTTTACTGTATCATCATGTTTTTTCTATGTCTGTATCAAATATACACCCCCTTTCTATCTATCAGCAATATCTTTTTATACAATTGGTTGATTTCATCCAAATTTGACAGAAAAATAAGGTTTTCAAAGTCATTGTGTCATATGCTGCTACAATGCTGTTCATGCTGGGAAAACATACAGCCTGAAAAGACACTGTTGTCATACTCCCCTTAGTGAAAACCTCAGATGTTCATACTTTATTAAGCATCAGAGAATTCACACAGTGAAAGTAAGGGAGAAAAGCTGGAAACAGGTATTTATTAGCTCTGGTACTCTTGAACTTATTATTACATGTTGTGACCATATTTGACAGGGTTTAATGTCAGAGTATCTATACCTTTTTGAAAGAAGCTACCAAACTCATAATTGATACATAGGTTTCAAAGGTTCAGTTTCTAAAGAGAATGGACCATCTTTTAAATTTGGAAGATGTGTCTTCTTGTCAGGATTGCAACAAAATAACAAGGATTAATTTTTACTGCATATCATTTCTAAATATAGAAAATTTAGTTTTCCAGGACCACCTCTCTGACATGTTTTTGCTGTGAAGTTCGGGTTTTGAATGCAGAAGCACAACAAAGGACTTTTCACTTAAGAAAGAAAGAAAAATTCTCAGACATGACATACAATGTGTCCTGGGCTCTCTTAGATGACTTTATTAAAAGGAAATACAACATGAAATAATGCCTTTTGTTGCGTCTTCCCATATGGAATGCACATGTGTCTGTCATATGTCATCAGGTGAATTACCTTGCTGCGTAACTTGTACCTTAGAGCTTAAAGAACACATTCTATATGTTACATACTAAAATTGAATACACCAAAATGAGGATCCAGCCCAAAAATATAACATTTTTTAAGTCTGTTCAAGGAAAATGTTATAGTCTAAGTTGCAATCAAATCTCTCGGAGGGATTAGGCAGACACCATTTTAATTTATCCATTCCAGAATTCGGTGCCAAGAGCGCTACAAAGATGAAAATAAAGAAACCGCCGACTGTGCATTTTTGTTGCTGGAGCTGCTGCAGCAGCAGTCTCAGAAAAAGAAGGGAACTGCTGTGCTACCTCGATCCCACACATACTGAAAGCCCATAAGAAGCTGGATTCCCACATCCTTTTGCCAAATAACTGGATAGCAGCTGAAATCCACCAAGTGCAGCTTTGTATAATGAAAAGAAGAGAAAGAAAAAGACAGAAAAACAAAAGCAGATGTTTGGAATAGTGACTGTACTGTAGATTACTGTAGCGTGTGGGGTCTAAAGAATGGAGCCAGCTATTTTTGGAGTGCCTTTCAAGAAGTAAAGAATGATGTAGCTGTTGGCAAAACACAGAGTGAGGTTCTATATTTGTAAATTTTTCCTTCTTTGTAGACACACATTGATTTTTTGCAAATGCAATGAAAAAGTTCAAATGGGAAAATGCATTTGGAGTCTACCTTTAACCAATTCTGCTGAGATGAGCAGACAAAGGTGTCCTTGTTAGATCCTGGCAGTCGTTAAAAGACTGAGATGCTCACCTGCCATCAGTTATGATCCAATCCAGGACTTGGCAGGTTTTGTCATTCTTAGGTCCTCTGCAAAATAGATGCAGTTTGCTTACATTTTGCTTACATGATATATCACACCGACTTGACATTCATTTTGCACTTGCATTATTGATGCAAATCTACAGTAAAGAGCTGGGACCATGGTCATTAGAGTGGCCAAGAGCATGATAAAATTTATTTTGGGTGATGGCAAGGTATTTGGAAGCTACTGAGACAGCTGGCTTGTTATCTCACTTTGGACTAGCCTTACTATGTTTAATGAATGGTAAGCCTGTTGATAAGGCGACACAAAATTGGCTATGCTTATTCAATGCACCACAGCAACATTTTTCCACATGGGGAAACATACAATTACAACAAAAATGACCATGATTAGCAACTTATAGCAGGAAGAATGATTTGCATACAAATATATTTTCCTATGTCTCTCTGGTTTTGAAGGCTGCATTTAACAAAATACTTGCACATATCTATAACTTAAGGTATGGTAGTAATCCCCTCGATTGTGCCCATCCATATTCTTGTAGCTGTTCACTTGACTGGATGATCCTCTGGAGATCACAATTTCCATTTGATCCCACTAAAGTCAGGAATCTGGTGTTCTGTAAGTCATTTCTCTCTTAAACTAATCAGCTGAACTTTTGCCAAGGAAACCATAAGGTTTATAGCTACTATTCCATGATCCTATAAATCTTTTTAGTAATTAGGCAGGAATTAAGTAACTATGGTATATCAATATTTGCATGTGTTATCTATCATTTCCTTCCTACAGTATTAGTTACTGTTCCAGAATATTAAATTCTGGTAGTCTTAGTGAAATACAGTTTTAACATGATGGTTTTATTTAAAAAAATATTCAGTCACTACTGTATGCTCAGCTCCTGTATTTCATACGAAAAGTGTTTATGATATATCTATGTGCACCTATTTGCTTACACATATCTGTTTGTGTTTATGTATATAAACATAAAAATGTTCTAAAGCAAAGCAAAACAACAACAAAAAAAAGCTCAATAACTTAAAAAATGCTGAGAGACAAAAATGACTTAAATAAAATGAAACTTGGAAAAGTGCAAGCAGCTGCCATGAGTGTTCTGCAATAATTCATATATTTTATTGTTCTGTTTTGTTTTTTAGATAATTAGTTGGTGGCAAAGGAATAATCAAGTTGCATGAAACATTGTGAATTTAATTTCACAATGAAAGCTGTACACTGTATCTACTGTGAGTTAAAAGGACAAACAAAATCTGTTAAAGGGACAGACTCAAAGGAAATTTCATGCCCACAATACATTTTCAGTTTTTTTTCTATCACAATCTTGGTCTAAATTTTTGTTGTTTCAAAAGCAGCAATGCAAGATCTTTATTTGTGTTTATTTAAATGTTAATTTTAAAGCTCTCTCTAACATTTCTTTAATGAGTGAAATGATCAGGGAATGAGCTATCGCTTTGAAGGAAATGTATTGCAGTAGAACTTATCACCAAGTAATAAATACTCGTACTGCTTTCATTGGGACTATTCCCCTGGGTATTAAAGTTCTTGTGCACATTACCAGGATTAGACCCTTCATTGTTCTGAAGGAGTGAATAGCATCCTGCTGATGAAAAAGAACTAGAAAAGAATCAGAAATCACTCTTATTTACCGGCAATAATGCAAAGACAAACAAAAAGCACATTCACACACAGGAGAACCACGAGTCCCAGAAAATTAGTTAAACTGAATTTTCATATTCCTTTCTTTTCACATTTGTGGCTTCAACAGCAGCTATAGCCTTTCTATCTTGATGTCACCAGCATTTTAATGACACCTTTCAGCAGGCAGTTCATAGTGAGCTCCACAAAGAGAGTAGTTTCAAAGTTGTGCTAAAACCCCACAAGCTTCTGAAGCACATTTGTTTTGTTAAGTGATGATGTATGCTCAGGCGATAAGGATCTCACACCCAGGGAGTCAGCTTCAACAGACAGTTGTCATGGTGTTATTTTCTATGAACAAGTTAAAATGTCATGTCTCTGTAGTTTTAAGGGAGAGAAGGAGGCTCGTGTCTGACCAATATGCTGCAGTGGGGTGGAGGTCTCATTTGCCTGTGACGCACGCTGTTAACTCTTCAAATATCACTGCAGCCTCCAAGAGGCAGGTAACTCCTGTGTGTTTACTGAGTAGAGCCATCTCTCAGTTATCTCTCTGTTTGCAGAGTTTGGGTGGGTTCCTCAGGCATTTCTCATCTTGACAGAGGAAGACTGGCTTAGAAACTGGACAGTTCCTTTCTCAACCAAGGGACTATATGTTTATCCTATCGAATAAAATCAAGGCTAAGATTTTCGCAAATGGTGTTTGTTGTTAGGTTTATTTTTTCATGCATGATTCAAATTCTACTCATAATCACACTTTAATATAATTTAGTTTTACACATAAATGTAAGCTCTGTTGAAGCAGAGATGTCACCGTTTACAGGTGCAAATATCATGATGTTTGACCACAAAACCAGTACTGCTCTTCAGAGATCTTTTGCTCAAACTGGTTGAGACGGCCAGTTTAAATCCAAGACGGTTTTTCTCTAGCTACCTGGTAGTCACTGCAGTGAAATTATCCAAGCAAAACCTCAACAGCTTAGAAATAATATATTGTTGTCACGCAGAACTTCCTGCATAACCTGATTAGATGCATATCAGGAGGAAAGACAACATGGTTGTACGAGGGGACAGGAAAAGAAAAGAAGTTTGAATCAACCCTTTTTTTTTTTTTTTTTTTTAAACATTCCTGGTTTAAAAACTCACCTTCCTGGTAACTTACACAATCATAAAGTGGCTTGGTTTGGAAGTGACCTTAAGGATCATCTAATCCAACCCCTCTGTCATGGCCAAGAATATCTTTCACTAAATCAGGTTGCTCAAAGCCCCATATATTCTAACCTTGAACATTTCCAGAGATGGGGCATCCATAACTTCTATGGGCAATATGTTCCAGTGTCTCACTACCCTCACAATAAAAGATTTCTTCCTCATATCCAATCTAAAACTACAGTCTTTCAATTTAAAATCATTACTCCCTGTTATGTCACTACAGGTTCAGTAAAAAGTGTCTCGCCTTCTTTCTTATAAACTCCTTTTAAATATTGAAAATCTGCTATACGGTCTTCTTGGAGTCTTCTCTTCTCCAGGCTCAACAACCCCAACTCTTTCAGCCTGTCTTTGCAGAAGAGGTGCTTCATCCCACCAATCATTTCTGTGGCTCTCTGGACCCACATCCACAGGTCCATGTCTTTCTTGTCCAGGGGACCCCATAGCTGCGATACAACAAAAGTGTTCAGATACTTAAACATGCAAAAAGGTGTCTCATTGGTTTTTCCAAAGCACTAGAGAACAAATAAATCCAAATTAATAACTAGACTCCTGAGCATGTTGTAAAGTCTCACCAAAACCTGCTGATATAGATACCTAGGCAGTTTCCATATCTGCTCTGAAATTCCAGAAACACTGTGCTGGTTTTAGTCAGGAAAGAGATAACTTTCCTCACAGTAGCTGGTATGCAGCTGTGTTGGCGCATTTACTCTGAGAAAAGTACTGATAAGGTGTCTTTTTAGTTGGTGCTGTGGAGTACTTGCACCAAATTCAAACTCTTTCCCAGCTTCTGATACTGCAGCTGTGCTCCCAACTCTCTCACTGTGGGCAGTGTAGGGGGGGACACAGTTCAGACAGCCAACCCAAACTGACCAAAAGAGTGTTTCATTCCATAGTACGTCATGCTCTGTACATAAGCGGGGGGTGGGCTCAGGTGCCATCACTCTTTGGGTCTCTCCATAACTCTTTCTGCTCCTTTGCTAACTCCTCAGTTAGCTCCTTAACTACTTTGCTAACTCTTTTGTTAATTCCTTTGCTGGCTCATTCATGAGTTGGTGGGTCAATTAGCTTTTCCCAGTTGTGCTATCACTCATGGGGTTCACCTGGACTCTGTTGTGATTGCTCTGGGGCTCCGGCTCTCAGACTCTGGCTCTTTGTCCCTAACTCTCGCTACCTGGGACATGGCTGTACATCAGTCGGTGGGTGGTGAGCAATTGTATCATGTTTTATTTTATATTATCTTAATTATTATTAGGATCTTTATATGTTCATATATATGATTCATTTATATTAAATTAGTAAATATTTCTTATTTCAATTTTATGAGCTTCCTCGTCTTTCTCCTCTGATTCTCCCCTTCCACTGGAGGACAAGGGATAGGTCTGAGAGTGGCTTTAAGGTATTTTGCTGGTCAGAGTTAAACCATGACAAACACAAAACTTGATAGAGCTCTACTGAATTCTTCAGAATGAAGCTGACTAATTCCTACCCAGAACAAGGTTGCCCCTTTCTCTTAAAGATTAGTATTTTAAACAGTTACCCTTATAGTAATTCTGTGTATTAAAATGCTTGTCTTACATCTCTTCTTTGAGTATTATGCAGCTCTTCCTATTAAAACAAATAATTGATACATCTAACTGGTTTCAGCGGGGAAGAAAGGAGTAGGTGGTCTCATTAAGAACCCTCGTTTCACAAGAAAAGCATTTCTCATTGTCTTTACCCAGTGATATAAATGACCTTTGCCATGGAATTGATGAATGTATAAATCTTTCATAATATATTTTAATGTCCTGTTGGTAGTAATCTTTATTATTAAGAAAAACAAAACAAACAAAAAAATTTGTAAACAAGAAATCTGTTATTAAAAGCATACAATCCCTGTACTTTTATGAGAAAATAATAAGACTTATTTTTATTATTGTCGATATCTTATTCAGTAATTGAAGTTTAGGTTTTCTTCCTTTTTTTTTTTTAGTTATCCAAACAGCAGTCTATCTCCTTGTTCCACATAATATTGTATCTCCAAATGAAGATAGTATACTGACCTTTCACTCAAATGTGTCTGCCAAGTAATACCCACCACAAATATAATCAGAAAGTTCTACCATCTTTAAGCAGTTCTTTCTTGAACAGTTCCATGAGTTCCATGTTCTTCAGGATTTTATTTTACGTTCAGCATTTTATTATATGTCTGCATACCTGATTTGTACCAGAAACAAAGCACTGTCATGGTTAAGATTCCTGGAGGACTCTGATCTGCAACTTGGTAGGCTAGCAGGCTTAGGCCAGGAGTGATGTCTCATCTCTTATTTACTGCAACATTCACACAAGAAATGAGAGGTCTGATTTAAGACCTGACTCTTTTTCTTCCCTCTGATTTAGTTAAAGCCTATATCTCTCTTCTTGGTAAGCTGAGTCTTTGTTCTTTTTTTCCAGCTGAGCTGTGCCACAGTGCCAAAAAGAAAGCCATATTTGTGGGGTCAGAGGCAGAGTGTGTCTAGGAAATGTAACATTTTGGATACTTGAATAGAAACTCCTGGATTTTGATTACTTCTATTTATCTAAATATTAGTGGGCTGGTGTTTGCTTGCTGGTTGTGTGTTACACCTAATTCATTATTCAGAACATGAGAATTAATACCTCAAACCGGCATCAAGTGCCCTCAACACATACATGTAACAGTGAGAAACCTGAATCTCAGTTCTTCAGTACACAGAACTGCCCAAAAGGGAAAAGCTGAAGATAACAAGGAGTCTGCAGTCTCCTTCCTCAGTTTCCACAGTGAGTAGTTAAGAAGCACATGGTCTGTTACAGCCAGAACCCCTGCCCAGAAAAATCTTAGGAGCACAAGAAGGAGAAGATGCATTTGCCCACCTTTTACAGAATAGCTTCACAGGTGGAATCCAGAGACTCAAGTTTAAACCCAAAGATGTGATATAAAAATTGAGCTGAACTGAGTTGATTGGGTCTGGATGAGCAGAAAAACATGGTAAACCCTATCTGCACTGGATGTCAGAGATCTGTCCATCTGCTCTGTCTCAGCAATACCACTGTTCAAGTCCCTTTGACCCATCATCTCTCAAAGACTGTCCTAATTCTTAGGATAAACACGTACTATTTTAGATGGGGAATGAGTAAGATAGGTGATATCTCCTCATGCCTTTGGAGTTTTGGTACTGAGCAGTAGATAATTTTTAAATTGTAAAATGGGAGAACAACTCTTACTAATCTTAGTCTGTAGTTAGAATACTTACCTGGTAGGGGTTCATTTACAATTCAGAAATCCATTAGTTAATTTATTTATCTATTTATTCATATAAAGTTGTTTTTTCTTTCTTTTCTCTTGTATATAGATATCCTGTTTTGACTTCTACGCTTTCATTTTCATCATCTCTTTTGCCTGTTCAATGATCCTTTATTGGAAAATGGGTCAAAATACTTAGAACACATACTACTTTATCTCTACCCAACCTTGCTGTATATGATACTGTTCCTACTTTTGCTGGTTTCTTTTTTATTTATGTGACTGAAGAGCTTTTTTTGTTATTTGTTTTGAAATACTTTGAAAGGCCTAACTCAGCTTGGCTGTTGGCAATTCTTACATTATTTCTACACTTTGTGACCTCTGAGGTGTACCTTTATTTGCTGATCAATCTTTTTTTCCCCTCAACTTCTCGTAGGCTTTATGCTTACTCTTAATGTCCTTTTCGAGGTGACTATACATCCAAATACATTTGGAAACCTTTCCTGAAAGTTTTGTTCTCGCTTGATGTGCAAGTTTCAGATAACTTTTCACTGCTGACGTAAAGAGTTTGGAGGAATCTGTCACACTGCAAGCTCCTGAATTCTTTATTTCCATTGACTTCACTTGCTTGTTCATGTAATTTGTCAAAGTTTTCCCTTTCAAAAATGAGTAACCCAGCTGAAGACCTGCTTTTGCTAATTTTCCATTTAATTCATATTCAATCAATTCATGACTGCTGAATTCAAGGATATTTACATATTATTAGTATTATTTTCAGTAAGTGCACAGGATTACAGAAGTGTTTGGCAGACTGGTTGAAGGAGTAGCAGTATTTCAAGCTGGGCATATGGAAATCATTGTCATGTTCCTTGTGCATGTGGAGATCAACACTACTTCATATGTTTGTTAAATGTTTATATTTGTGAAAATCATTGAAATTATTGTCCAAATACCACACAGTCTTGGCATGTAGATGGTATATATTTGTTTATAATACTGATGGTTCATTAAAAATAGATACAGAAAGTGATGCTTTTAGGGTGATCTGGAAGTTCCATTTGTGATTTGCAGCTACACTGTATATTTGTGTATTCAATATAGTGAAAATAAGTTGGGCTTAATGAAGAGTTAAATAGGGTTAATGTGAAATAACTCAGAGGGGTTACAGACCCTCACTCTGCACTACATTACAGATACACATATGTCTCTGCCTTGTCTTTTTTGTTCAGGGTTTTTGATGGTTACGTTTACATTACATGGTGTGTCGTGAAGAGGGAAGGACTGTAACTTAATGTGCTGTAATCCATTATGGTCTTGAGACTGCATGTCCACATTCTGTCTCTAATGTAAATGAAGTCTGTGACAGGTGTCAATCACACATGTAACACACATATGCAGATCTCACTTTTGGAGGGCTTTGCATCTATCCACCTTGCAACTGGTGAGCTTCACATGGTACCCTGCTGCATGACCTCGGCTGTGATTACACTGGGAGGGAAACCATTCTGCCCACACCAGCTGGGCACTGAGTTTGTTTCCATAAGACTCCTAGTACAGATGCAAGGTAAAGTCACACCAAAATAATCTCTCCTTTGCACTAAATCACTTACATAGATGTAACCAGTGAGCTTACCTTCCCAGTTAAATTCTTCAGTAAGTTGAGGTTCATCTACCTGCTGATTTTTTCGGTGTACCTATACACGGCTAGAAAAACATCTAAAATTCTTGTTATAGTCTGTGGAAGGGACCAAGCCTTTTTAAAGGGCATCATGCATCTTGTCCTAGAAGAGCTGTTTAAAAGAAGTCTGGTGAATTGTGCTCAAAGTGCCTATTTCTTCTTACTGCCTATGGAAAGAATCTAGAATGACTGGTTAAGATGGTGATATATACTTTGTAAACATCTGAAATTAAATGTCATGAGCTGTTCTCTTGATTTTTTACTTCTTATTTTAATCCTGTTTGTATCCTCAGTCTTCTGCCATGCTTATGTGCACTTACATCTCCAGCTCTAAGAAATATTTTAACAACTTCATTTAAACAATTATTTGAACATAACACATTCTCTGAAACTTCTGCAAGTAATTTTCCCAGTCACCTTTGCTGCTGTCATTTCCTTTGCTATCTCAGACACCATCAATGTTTTTCTTTCTTGTCATGCTTTTAAAAGCAGAAGAATGCCAACAAACAGAATTACCCATACTGAGATCCATAAAAACCAAACAAATAAACAAAGCCCCTAAACCAACAAAAAAGTCCCAAACCTTTGTTTTATCAGCTTTGTTGATTCCCTTAAGTCCAGCCAACTTGATTTTCTAAGACAATTGTTCAGGTTCGTCCTATTTTTAAGCTTATGATTCAACTGTCCATGAGCTGGTTGAGAAGTTGGGCTCACCTTGAAGTTACAAGGTTGCTGTCTAATGACTGCTTGCTGCCCCAGACAGAGCTTTGCAAGCCAAAACCCCAAGGCAGATAGACTGCCTAGCCACAGACAAAATGGGACATGCACTTACCTGCAAGACAGAAGGGTTTATTCTTTTCTCACTGATAAATAGGCTGAGGGTCTAAGGTCTGATCCCTGCTGGCATTCAAATGCAGTTTTGCTCATCAAGAAGCATGTGCAGCATTGGGTCTGTTACTGCCCCCTTGTGTAATGTTAACTTTCTCCATTTTTATGCAATAAGTCAGAACACAAATGAACCTTTAACACCTTTAGGATGCTTGAAAAGTGAGAAAACTTCTAAGATATTGGAATGAAGGAATCTTCCAAACTGCACTTCTTTTCTCTCACTACAGATCATTTCTCTTGAAATCTTGTTCAGTTGGAAAACATTTGCAGGGAGTTGAGAATAAAATTCTATTTCACAGAAAACAGTCTTTAATTATGGAACTTTGTTTGGGTGCTGTCTCCAAGTTCTTACTGTTTTCCTGCCCAGGGAAAGGAAGCAAAACAATTTTAATTGATCCCAAAGCAATCAAGGAATCAGTCAGGCACTGATACAATAGAGAAGGTGTTGTAACACTTGTAGTTCACAGGCCTTCCCTAAAGTAATCTTATCTGTCAGAAAACAAACGTTAGTCAAAAAAACAGTAAATTCTCTTGTCCCAAAATATGGGGGATGGGAGAAGGGAGTGTTTGACAAAAAAATACAGAAGTGAAATTAGAAGAATAGAAGAAGAAAGAAACCAAATAAATTGAGACAAATAATTGCATTAAAATGAATATATTGGGTGCTGTTTTTAATTTGGAGAGCTCACCTTTCATTGATACCTTTGCAAAAATGCATGCACTAAAAGAATATGTAAAATATTTTTGGGCAGGCCAAAACAAAATTTCCATTTTCCTGTTATCAGTGTTTAACCTCTGTCAGCAACTAACCACAGAGCTGCTCACTCACTTCCCTCACGGTGGGATGAGAGAGAGAATCTAAAAGTGAGGAATGTTGTGGGTTGAGATAAAGAAATTTTAACAATTAAAGCAAAAGCTGTGCACATAATCAAAGCAAAACAAGGCATTCATTCACCACAGCAGGCAAGTGTTCAGCCATCCTCAGGAAAGCAGTGCTCCATCACGCATAACAGTTACTTGGGAAACAAACGCCATATCTCAAAACATCCCTCTTCTTTCTTCTTCCTCCAGCTTTACGTGCTGAGCATGATGTCATATGGTATGGAATATCCCTTTGGTTAGTTGGGGTCGGCTGCCCCAACTTTGTCCCTTCCCAACTCCTTGTGCACCCCTAGCCTAATCACTGATGGGGTGAGCCCTTGGCTCTGTGTAAGCACTGCTCAGAAATAATGAAATCCTCTCTCTATTATCAATACTGTCGCCAGCACAAATCCAAAACACAGCCCCATAGTAGTTACTATGAAGAAAAATAACTCCACCCCAGCCAAAACCAGCACACCCTGGTCACAGCTTCATGCATCATCACATCTTCCTAAACATTGTGACTTCATAATATGGGCATTTATCACTGAATCATCAAAGAAGTGAACTGTCTCCTTTTCTAATTATTTCCCAAATATTTTGCTCCATTGTTTGCTCCTTTGTGTGTGTGTGTGTGTGTGTGTCCTTGTTTTTCTTTGCTTTTCACCTGACTCTGAGATCTACTGTACTGTACAGTTACTAGCATGATGAGAGGAGACAGCCTGTCTAGCTCTACCCAGTCTTAAAAAGACCGGTGAAGAAAAGGGGAGTGACTAGATAAGCCAGATGACATCCAGACCTGGGAAGTGAGCCAGGGTCCAGCACAACATCTGCTGTGGCCAGGCTGCCAGCCCAAAGCATCCATCCGTGACTGACCAGTCGCCTTGGATCCTGAGAACAACAATAAATGCTTTATTTCCCCTACCTGTAACAGCCCCTCTCACTGCTGTCAAGGGAAATGACCATTGTTCAGAATCAAAATTAAATGTGAAGACCAACCCTTTCCTCCTCATCAAGAAAGTGTACTTGATGAAATAAGATGATGTGATGCCATGCTTTATTTTAAATAAAGGAATCTGGTATGTTTTGAGTGTGTAATCTTTTTCATATCTACTCCATTTTGGTATGAGATTTGTTTTCCTTCTTTGTGTGTTTGGTTAATTCATCCTATTCAGGGACATATGTAGCATGGATTGAAATAAGGAGGTTTTCTCAACACGGGCTCAAAAACCGTGTTGCACGATAGGGGTACCATCTGCTATATTAAGCAGGACCAGTATAGGAGATCTAAAGTCCCATTCTACAACTGGTAAATAAACACTTGTTACTCAGACTGTACCTAAAAATTGGGATGAATTTTTTAACATATTTTCCATCAGCTGAAATTCATAAGTCATGCTTCACTATTTCTGTAACAGAAGCATCTTAAGATATTTTTCTGTCTTGAGTTAATTTATTCTGTCTAAACTAGAAAAATATAAGAAGCCATCGCAAACTTCCCTCCTCTGTCATTTGTTCTCATGACAAAAATGCATAAACTGTGTTTTAAGCCTGGGGGAATGAATGCAGAGAATATGTAGGGGGAAAAAGGAAGATGGGATGTGAGTAGAGGTGGAATAACTTAGTTATAATTTTGATCTACTGAGGATTTGCCTATACAAAAGAATAGATTTGGTTTTGAATCCTGCTCCTTGCATGTGCATTTATTTAAGCTTGAAGGAGTGCTGGGAGGACCCCTGGCTGTGCACTTTCCCCCTCCCTGCCCGGTTTTTTGCAAGAAGGAGGAGGAGAAGTCATGAAGGAATCCATACTGCTCTTCAGTGCAGATAGCCAGAAGAACAGTACTGTAGGACAAACCACAAAGAGTGCTCGTACCAACATGTGAATGGAATTCATTTACCAATGTGAATTTGTCCCTACTCTCTGGTCAGGGTGCCTGCTAAGACAAGAAGGACCAAGGAGGGAGAACTGTCACTTAAATACAGTTTCAGTCAAGAAGCAACTTGTGGACAGCCCAGGAAAGATGTGGCTCCATTCTGATAGTACTTGAAAGCTTGATCCAAGATTCCCTGAAGCCAGTACAACTACAGAAATTGTTTTCAGGGTGTGCTTGAAGCAGCATGAACTCACCACACAGAAATAAATTGGGTTGAATCAGTTACAGGAACTTGCAGGGTGAAAGGAGGGACTCCTAAGTGCCTGTAAAGTATTAAGAATAATCAAAAAGTAGGGGACAGGAGGGCAGGAGCTGGGTGGCTGATGTTTGCTTGCTCTGAAGAATAAAAGTAACAATCACAAAAATCGATAGTGAGCCGTATTAAAGGTGAGCTAGGTGCTTTCACTGTGAGGTTTTGTTTGGTTGTATTAGGCTTAGATACCTGACAGGACCAGTGTTTCAGACTCAGCATCTCTAGAGTACCCACTTCTTGTATTGCAAAACATTCCCTCCAGAAAGCTGCCATTGTTTCATATTTACTTTCTAGTTCTGAGTTGGGTGTGAGAAAGGGAGAAGAGAGGGGAAGAAAAGGATGAGAAAATGAAAGAGGCAAAGAAGAGAAAGAGATCAGAGATGAAAAGGAAGGAGGGAGTCAGGGGAAGAAGCAGGGAGGGGAGGAAGAGAGAAAAGGGAAGACAGCTAGGATCTCCTTGTTCCATGACACTTTATGTCTACTCATTTTCGATTTTCAGATTCATTCAATTTTTCTCTTGGACCACGTGCTCCTGAACAACCTGTACAATTTCCCTAAGGTGAAAACCTTCTCTTGGAGAGCTGCAACAAATATTATCCCAGGGTCTCAAAAATGCCAATAAGAGAACAAATAATATTTGTTCATAATAGTGTTCAGTGCAAACCATGACTGATTAGTGTTATGTGTGACATCAACAGAGACAGTAATCAAGGTTACTTTAGCATTGATTTTTTACAGAGGTGAAGCTTCTTTGATGTATTACTCCATCAACAGCTTCAGAGCCAAACTTTGCACATGAAATTAATCCCAATTAATTAGAACATTTGTAGATAGTGCTGGGCTCTTTTATGTTGCAAAATAAATATTAATTCAGTGGCATTTTTTTCACCTTGTGCAGCCTGTGTGGCTAGGAAGGGAAAAAGAACCCTATTGATCAGTGCACTGAAATATATTAGAAAGTTTCAGCACCTAAGGTGGTCTGAGAGGCTGCTTTCCTGAAATCAGCTCAAGGCCTAATAAAGAAATTTAGGGAAATGGACTTAAATTGAATTGAATTTACTGGTACATGTAGCCTGGAAAAAGTATTGTTTCCAATATATGAAAGGGGGTAAAGATACCCTTGAGCTTGTCGCAAAATAAACATGAAACAGTGTACTGTGACACTGTCCTACAGGGAGATGTGCCCTGAGGGCAATGATTCAGAGGTATCTTCGCAATTCAGACACATATTTGTTCAGGAACTTCTCCAGTATTATAAATTTTACTAGCCAGTGTGATGAGTAAATTCCTGCAATGTATGTTAGTCAACTGATTTCCTCTGGTAAGGGAAGGCGGCATGTGGAACACTACTCCTCTGAAACTGATCCTAAATCCTATTTGCTGGTTTGGAACTATTTTCTCCCGATTCCCAGAGTCTGGGGCTTTAATTGTGATTTCCAGAAGAATGTGATATGGGACTGGGAGGAAAGATGGACAAAGAGGAAAAGATTCATGCTATTTTGTTCTTTACAGATTTAATACTGAATGTTGTAATCCTCCTCTGATGTGCATGCTTCTTCATACTGAATACATAGGGAACTTTGACAGTCTCAACTTCCTTGGACTCTTGAACCCACTACACACGGTCAATATAAATGCCAGTGTTACACCCAGATGCCATCTCCCATCTTGGTTACTTACGTGCAAAGAGGGTGCAACAAAATTATACAATTTTTTCAGCATGTGTTGCAGCTCAGAATCATGTGCCTATACCTAGTCTCATTCTTCACTGAGTTACAAAATACAAAATAACCCCACCCCCAAATTAATAGTTAAAAACATTCAGCTTCAGACATCAAATAAGTTGTCATAATCCTGCCTGGGAAAAGTAGCAATAAAGAGTCCCTAACTTGATTATGCTCTTTGGAACCTCATTAAAGGATAAATAAATGAGTGCTTGCATTATTACAGTAATGCTTGGATGGCCATTTCCTCACCAAATTTAGACATCACATAGCATTATCCCAGGAACAATAAATCCTTTTCTACAGCCTATTATTCTCTGAGAGGAAGAATCTGAGGCTATTCTATGCTCACATCCCAGTCTATGCTATCTGAGTGGCACCAGAGAGGTGAGTCAGTGAAACATTGGACCCATCCTGGGTAGAAAAACACAGAAATGCAAAGTGGTGTAGAATGGCAAGCTGTAAAAGAAGGTGACTTCAATGAGTTTGTGCTTCCTCCTAAATCAAGAGCAGGAAACCAGGTGGGAAATGAATTCCCAGTGACTTCAGTGAGCACAGCAGCCTGGCAGCTGCGGGCACTGCTGCAGTAACAGCTATGGCAGGGGCTCTGCAGAAGCATGTGCTGCCACAGGCACTTAGCCTGCACTATTAGTCTTAGCCTGGAGCAGCAGGAACTTCTGATGGGATATCTGTCCCTGTGTGCCAGCAATCATCATGATGGCAAGGATTCTGGCTGCTCCGAACTCCGGTTCCTCAACTTTATCCTTAATGGCGTCCTGGATAAAGATGAGGGGTAGCGCAGCCTGGAAAGAATTCTAACATGCACAGTTCTCCAGTAAAGCAACTACATAATTTATTGTCAGCCCGCTTTCTTAATCATCAGGTTGAGCCAACAGGATTA
Organism: Rhynochetos jubatus; assembly: GCA_027574665.1. Classification (NCBI taxonomy): domain Eukaryota; kingdom Metazoa; phylum Chordata; class Aves; order Eurypygiformes; family Rhynochetidae; genus Rhynochetos; species Rhynochetos jubatus. Next base: position 77,889,682 of record CM050690.1, on the reverse strand, counting down.
GCTGGAGAGGGGTAGAAAGGTCCTGGCCCTACTTGTTCCATACAGGCAACTCATTCCTGAACACACAGTGAATCCCCCACGGAGAATTTGGTTTCCTGTCTTTTACCACTAAGTAGAAAAACAGGAATGGAGCTCATTGTGTAAACAATTGGAAACTACAGTGAAGTCACATTGTTAGAGAGTGAAAGTTAATCTGGAATAGGTAGAAAGATGAGGGATAGTCTGTCTGTCCATCTGTTCGTACAGGTGACTGAATTCTTCTGGTAAAAGGTTCTGAGTCTGGTTATGTGTTCATGCAATATCCAAAGTAATAAGGATCTTTATACAGAAAATAAGTTACTGCTGATAATAAGAGTGATGAAAGACAGAGATAGATGGTCTGAATTTCCTTAGTATCGCAGCATTTTTATCTTGTAGAACTCTTGTACACTTACCTCTGATTTACAGTGGTGTAAACAACAGGAGAAACACAGTCTATGCATCTATACAGAATTAGTATTTTGAGTGTATCCATGTCTTTGGATTTGCATGTGAAATGAAATAATTCTATGCAAGTATGGGAAGGGATTTAATTGTTTCCTTAAACAATGTACCCTTATCTTTCTGGAAGCAGTTCAGACCATCACAGAGTTGTTGTTGATGAACTCACTAATTAGTTTCCAATACTTAACCTTGTATTTCACTTCATTACTGATGTTCGCTTCCCTCTAGTTTTACATTTGGTATCACAAAGTTCATTTAGAATCCAGTCAATCTTTGAATGCCAGCTCTGCACTTTCAATTTTTCAGTCAGTAAGGACACAATGGGAATAGTGTTTGTATCTGTCAAGGAGATGCATGAAAACTTTAGAGTTGCATTGTCTAGAGAAAAACAAACAATGAATCAAAAACTAACAAAGCAAAACAAAAAAAAAACCCACAACAACAAAAACAAACAAACAAACAAACAAACAAAGTATCTAAAACCAGAAAGATGGGACACAAAAAAAGAATAGAACCGAATTAGGTCACCAAACACTGATTGACTGTTATGGTAAAATAAGTTATAGACAGTCAACAGGTTTATAAAAGTCGAAAGCTGAAATCCTCAGAAAAATATTTTATAGAGAAGTGACACCACCAAATAATTTCTTTTATTACATTTTATTTCCTTTAATGCTTCATTGCTTGCATTATCATTTTAGAAGCTAGGAGATAAATGTCTTCAGAAACGAGAGAATTCTCAATTCAGTGTTTAAATGTCAATATTGGATCTGAAGATCCACCCATGAATGGAGTGCCGGGCATCCAGGTCTCCTGAGTTAAGCAGGGCTTGGGGCTTCTATCCTCCTCTGTAGAAGGGAACTGTGTTGAGGAAGTGAAAATGTGTCATGCTGGTCAGTCCTCTGCTGTCTAGTTTGTGTAACCTCAGTCTTTGAAACCAATTCATGTAGAAATAGGATCTAAAAGCACACAATGAGGCTAATCAATTAACAAAGCAGTTTAAGGTTCTGGTGGATTCTCAAGAAGAGATCTTTAAATGAATATTAGCTGTTTTCTGTTTTGCCTACAGAAAGACGTGCTCTTGGACTTGGAGAGCGATCAAAGCCAGGAAGTCCCCTAGCCAGCATTATACCAGAGATTATCATATACCCCGCTGGCCTTACATTTTCTGATTTTTTTTTTTTTTTTTTTTTTTTTTAGTGTTCATCTGTACATTGTAGCTCTTCATGTACATAATTTGGAAGAACTATGGTTGTCAGTGACATTAAGCCTTCTCATATGAACAGTATATTTGGTACAAACAGGCTCTGTTTCTACAAGGTAACATGGGAACACTTCTGGGCTCGGGGTAAGGATGTACATCTTGGATGTGGTGTGCTCTCGGTTGGAACAAGACCAGTGATTTGACCTCTTCCTTCCCTCCTGTGCACTGATTTTCACAGAAGGAAAACAGGCAATCCAGCAGGACTGAAATCATGGTGGGCCTGGCCAGCTTCCCAGTCTGGATGGCATAACATTGCTTATGCCACAGGTCACTTTATTTCGGTCTCCAAGAATTATGATATATTTTTCTGTCTTGAATATGTATCTATCACCCTGTTTGCCTCTCTGTAGGCCCATCCATTATTTTCTCTTCTAGGAGACACAGAGAGCCCCAGAATTCTGAGATCTGACCATGTAGGGTTTGATGTAAATATGTTATGAATGACACAAAAAGCATTACGATAAAACCTTGATGTTTACACAATTGGGTGTCTGAGTTAGAAGGAATAGAGGAGGGACGAGAGGGTATGTGATGCAGCATAATGATTCTGAGCAACAGCCCAAAGAAGTCATGAAAAGACTCCTACTAACTTAGGCGTTGAATGAAACAATGTAGGTACAGACAACAGGTTTCACTCCAAATTTTAAATACAGCTATAACAATAAGAGATTATTTTGATATCAAGAATCCCTGTTAGGTCCATTCTTATAGGTAAGAAAAATGTACCATCATCATGTTAATGACTCCCTAAGCAGTTTTTCTGGGTTTTTTTCACAACTACTGACACCATTCCTTGGACATGACTTTCTTTAGGATGTTAATAACCGCTAATACTCTTCTGCTTTCAGAAAATTTTGCTGTGGGATTTTTTCCATCTTTTCAACCACACCTAAATTACTTTGGTTGCTTAAATTGTTTGTCTTAATATATGAGAAAGAGGCATTTTGTGACTGAACTCATAACATATTGACTTATGAATTTGATAGGCTGCATGCTACATGTTTATTTCCGAGCAGGGATCATGAAAGATTCCAGTACAGCCCAGATACCTTAACATCTTTCTGGATGTAGTGGAGGGGAGAAGGCATGAACTACTTATAAGGAATAGGAATAATTTCTGTCTGGGATGGAAATGGTGGCTGGTTTCAGCAGTGGCACCTAGGACATTCGCTTCATCTGCTGGATTTGAAGACAGAGTTTCTTTTGACTTTCACAGTAAGTATGAAGTCACACGTTCTGGGTGAACAAAAACATGCAGATGAACTACAGATTTTCATTTTGTTCATTTTTGTCTTGAATTTTTACATTTTTAAATTGTTTAAAATAGAAAATTCTTGATTCTATATTTCAATTCTTAGTATCCTAGAGCTTGCCTTAACTAAACTGGCAGGTCTGGAATATCACCTTTGTCAGTCTCAAACTCCTGAATAAGAGAAATTCTGCAAAAGCCATAAAACCTGGAGCAAGATAAGACACAGCTGTCACTGTGGATCAAAGTAAAAGTCTCCAATCACATGGAAAAATTGAAGAAATATCCTTTTGTCTTCACTATTTTGAGCATTCAGACTTGATCTTTATTGGCATGAATGCAAGAGCATAATATAAATTTGGATGCTTGAAATTGCACAAAGTGAATTTCAAATTGCATATTCATTTAGAATAATCTGAATTTGCAAATCATGCTGTATTAGTAACTCCCATAGTTTACAAAAGGGAATGATATGGCAGGAGGGATGTAATTATCCAAAGCAAACAACCAAATGAACTAGCACACATTCAAAGTAAAAACAAATTACCGTGGACTCTGCAAGATCCTCATACAGGAAAACAAGTTTCATGAAAATTAAGTAATGTAAATGCCAACCATTTGAAATAATAGAAAAAGAGGCCAAACTCAGCAAATTAGTTCTTTGGAATTAGATAAATTTAATTCTATTGTTTTATAGTTTATCACCACATGCTGACTACAGCCAACAGCTAGGACTGTATATTGGTGCCTAATGAACCACTGCTCTCCATGAATCACAGTTTTACTAATACTGACATAACTTAGTCATTTATTTCCCAAAGATTTTATATTTTACATTTTTGGGAGATACTTGTATAACTTGTTTAAATTTTCCAGGAATAACAATTCAAGAGATCTTATGCCAATCCTTAACTGTATTTGGAGTAAATTTCCTGGGAAGGTTTTGTAATTATTACTATTACAAAGAAACTTCTTAGGTTCTATGAATGCCAAAGTTAACCAGAAAAAAAGAAGTGTGTTATGTCTGGAAGGTCCAGGGCTGTCACCGTAGTCTCTCACTGGTATACGTACATATATATGGGCATACGCCATTTACCTCGTGGTGCAGTACACATTCACCTAGTTAGCTCTAGATTTATGAGTTCACTGTCACAGTACTCACTGGAGAAAAGGAAAAGAAACACATTTATGTACATGTTTAGCATATTGATAAATGGTTTTTAAGAGAAGCTTAACAGTGAAAGAATTTTGGATCGTACCTAAAAAATCCCCAGTCAGGAGTGTCAGACGCGAACCTGCCCACAGGGAACTGTAGGAAGATCTCACAGCACTTACTGGATAGGCAACCAACCGGCAGATAAAATTCAGTAGTAATTAGTGCTCATGGGTAGGACCAGGCACTTGGGGTCAGCTATGCACAAGCACTTGGGCACCTCATTCCCGCAGACTCCAAAGATTGTTATATCATCAAATCCTTTGAGAATCCAGGCCAAAGTAAATTGCCCAAGGTCACGCAGAAAGCCTGTGGCAAAGTAAGAGACTCAACACAATTTTGCTGAGGCCTCCTGTAACAACTTTAAGCATAAGGCCATCTTTTTTGTCCTTCAGCATGCTTAAGATTGGGGACCCTTTGCAATTATTTGTAGAAACCAATAAACTTCCTTGACACATAGCATTAAAGAAAATCTGCTTCTATTTATCCTCACTCCCAATAAAGTAAAATATCTTCCAGAGCTTTATTCTTGTTGGCAGAGTTCTCCCAGAGCCCTCTCAGCTGCACATTTCAGACTCAGTATTTAATACTAGTGATGCAGCTGCATTTCCATAATTCAACTGTTCAATCAAGGTCCTCCACCTTTTAAAATGTGTAAGTCATAAATATGAAAAAATAAATACCGTGTGCAATCTCTGCTGACTGAATTAAAAGTCTTAAAGAAACTTTCCATGCTATGAGGACTGTGAAGGATTTGGCAGAAACGGTGCTAACAATTAAAGCAGCCAGAGACAGATTAAATTTGCTGATGACAGCTCATTTCTGAGATGGTTACAGCAAAAGTCTGATAAAAGCTTATCTGAAATTCACAGTTTTGATGAGGCTTCTGCTTGTACCAGGAGAAAATGAAACACTTTAAATAGCATGTGATCCTAGGGAAAGGTCTGCTTGGTACTGCAGTGGGGAGCTAGGCATTCCTGCTGCAGTTAAGATTGTGAACTACTATAACCCTTTGTTTTCACAGCAGGAAAAATTACTCTAAACTGTGTCTTGTAAGTGAAACCAAAGCCAATTTCAATCTCCATAAAAACTTTTCAATGCTTAAAAAATATGAAAGCAAGGTGGTACATAGATATTTGCACAATCAGGAAAATAAATGCTTCTTTTTCATACATTAAATGGGGGAAAGAACCATCTCCACGTATTGTGAATTCCTTGAAGCCAGACATTGTAACACATTGAGCAGAACAGCCCTGATGTTACTCTCTTGGGAAGTATATCTGCACACATGAACCATTGTAGGAGATCCAGCTGAACCCAGAAATGTGCACTCAGTTCGTCTTCACTCGTATACATAGGCCTACATGGTTTGTGAACCACAGCCCTGTAGCACCAGCCCTGTAGCTCTCTGCAAGCCTTTGCACTGGAAAACTTAGCAGAAAAATGAGAACACTGTGTCCAATCCCTTCAGCTGAGCATAAATATGAGGTTTTAATCAAGACCAGTTTTTCTAATGCTCCTTGTCATAGGTGAAATGCTAGTATGGTGTACAGCAGAATCATTTCACAGAAGAAGACAGAAATATGTAGTCATATGTTATTCCAGGCAGTAATCAGGAACATGGAGGCATTAAATAAAACAAGGCGAACTAAAAACTAACTGATGAAGAAAACCACTTTTGCACACAAGTTACAAACAGACATTGGTATCCATTGTCATGAGACCAAGGATTTAGGCACAGTTCTTAAAGTTATTAGATATCTAAATGGCTAACAACTCCTCTAGGGGGTGTTTTTAAAGGATTGTCAGAAAAATATTAAATGTCTGTGACAGAAATTAGTAGGAAGGATATCAAAGAATATTTTAGTCTGAGCAATGTCTAAATAATGGGTAGAAAATGTCCAGGGAGAAAAAAACCTTTCCCTGCATGGCCTGGTTTGACTCTTGTCAGACTAATCCTGTTTTTGATCCAGGAAGGCAAAGCTTTTGGTTATTAAGTTCTGCCCAAAAGGATTCAAGGAAAAGGAGGAAGAGGCAAGAAGAAGAAGAAGAAAGGAGGCAATAATCTTTTTGAAATGAAAATGTGAAGTTGGTTAAAGATGTAGCATACAGACTCACCACTTCCTTGTACAGCATTTTATATATTAGATTACTCACACAGGGATTTAACTAGAAACATATCTTTTATTAAAATCATATAAATAAAAACATGTCCTTCTGCCCTCCAGCATGTTTACAGATGCATTTATTTATTTTACAATATTCTATTTAATTAAAGATCTTCTGTTAGAGGAATAAAACTTTCTGAGATGCTTATACCTCCAAGTTAAAACTGGACAGGTTTGCAACAGCACAACTGACAACTAAACCCACAATCTGCACATGCGATTTGTGCACGTTAACCATTGCACAGTCGTGTTACCAGCTAAATGGGGGCTGACAAAGTGAGCATCCAGTAAATTTTAGTATCTCAGTTGCTGTATCTCGGTAGCTCCTTCTCTGTGGAAACAGAGGAATTTTTATTTGTTGGGAAGCACTTCATTTTATTCAGTGCAACTCAGACAGAAAGGCAAGAGGAAAATTCAAATGTCGTTGTGAACTTTGACTGACTTGGCCCTCCTGAGAAAACACGAGGAGGAAAATTTTGGCTTTAGGACTGCCTTCAATTCATGAGTTAACCTATCCACAGCAAAGAGCTTTCACCCACATCCCAGTGCCGTTCCTGCTCTGCAAGTCTGACACCTCTGCATCAGCGATTCATGCAAGCTAGGTCCAGACAAGGAGTTCACACACTTTTCAAATATACAAAATGTGCCATGTTTCCTGTGAAGTTATTGTGAAAGACTGACCAGGTCTGACTTTCCTGTGGATGAAAGATGATTTCCCCCTGCAACACTGTGGTTAGAGTTTTTTATTTGGTTGGGGTTTTGGTTTGGTTTGGTTTTTGGTGATAAACCTATTTCTGTTGTAAACATGTAAATTTCAGATTTCTATTTGGAGCTGGTACACTTCAGATTACCTAGAAACTATTTTTTTTTTTTCTTTGGGATACTTACTGGTTGCAAAAGTTTATGGGGAATTCAGTGATTTAATCTTCTGTATAACATACTAACCTCTTACTATGTATATAGGCAGTATTTTAAAAATTACTTGTCTTATTTATACTTCCAAGAACTGTTATTCACCTTTGAAATTCTCAATAATCTTTCTGTAAAGTAATAGCAAGGTTACAGTTTCAAGCAAAAGTAAAAAATAAAATGGATGTTTCCTATGTAACTCTACAGTCAAATGCTTTATTACATAGTCAACATTACATACTGTTTAACCACATTGCACAGTTTTTGTTTTGGTTTTTTTTTTTTGTTTGTTTGTTTTTTTTTTCCAGAATTCTGTGGGAAGCATGGGGAAAGAGAAAAATTTTCTCAATTTTTTTTTCTTCCAAACCAGACAAAATGTTCTTTTCTGAAAGTTTCAGGAAATTCCTTAGCCTAAGAAAATTCAGGCTGAAGATTATAAGATTTTAAAACCAGCAGAAACCCAGAATATGTTCTTTTCCTATAGATTTATGCATTCAATTGTAATTATAAGGTTACATTATCATGTTATAATATATATGTTGAGAAACATGGCAGGTCTTGTCTGTAAAAGTTTCCAGAGAAACATAAATTACCCGTTTAGCTTTCTCTGTGTATTTTCTATTGTATGTCAGAAGAAACCAAATAATAAATTCTATTTGAAGGTTGGATTTGTTTTCAGAAAAGTTCTAATAGACATTAATTTCCCTTTTTACTTCATTTAACTTCTGTCTTCCTGTGTCTTTAGTGGGAAAGGGAAATGGAAAAAAAAAAAAAAAAAAGAAACCCACAAACTAAAATTGCAAACTGAGATTTCTGACAAGTTCATTTGTACTTCACCAAAAATAAAAGTTGCAACGAACAGCATTATTATATCTCAACATGTGAAATTATCTCTTCAATTTACTACTCTTGTACATAAATAAATGTGAAGAGAAAAATATAAAGGCAGAGTAGATATGCTTGCAGAAGAAAAATGCCATACTCATTACATGATGGGCATGCTCCTCTCATTGTAGTTTCTTTGTGCATTAGCAATAACCTGATTTTATAAGCAGGGTAGCTAAGCAAATCCATATACCTGTCAACAAATGAAAGAACTTAAGATTTTTAAAAATCAATTGACTTTGTTGCATCATAATGCAACACAGGTTGCATCACAATGTTTTCAGTCTCTTCATTTGCTGTTATTTATGGATGGACAGACAGTAGCTCAACAGCCAAGTGATCAAGCAAATACATATGAATGAAATAACAGTAATCAGCGTTAGATGTTGGAAGAAATATTTGCATCAGGTTGCTGACACATAAGTGATATAAAAAATAAATTACAGCTAAAATTTGATTCTCCACACAGGTTTTGAATTTAAAGATCACTACCACAGTAGTCTCAGTAGCATTAATATCATCACAAAATTTTAGAGTTAAATTTTACCCTCGGTGTCTGATGCTATGCTTGGAATAGTCCTCTTCCTAATGATGATGTATTAGTGTGATATCAGAGGATGTTTACTGACACCAAGGTAAATAACAAAAATAAAAATAAATCCTCCTGAAAGGCGTCCTGGTCCAGCTGTCATCAAACTCATTAGAAATATTCTGTTTACCTGCTTCCACTGAATTTAATGTAAGCAAAATATTTTCTTCTGAATTTTTTAATAAAAATGTAGTTTTCCTTTTATTTTATTTTTTTGAAAGAATCATGCAGGCAAGACAGCTACACCTCATGTATTTTAAAATCATTACTGTGTCTTTAAAAATACACACTTATTTCCAGGGGTATTTTTTATGTTTTCCAATAATTATTGATTAATACATTGAATTCAACTTGGTTGAAACTATTTTCTCATACTGAAAAGTAGACTTGCTAAAAATAAATACATAAAATGTTTTTCTATGTCATTATATTAAATTTTATTTAAAAAATAAAATAGTTACCTTTTAATTAAAGAAGACAAAATGTCTTCCCTCTCCCCGCCCCCCTCCAGGTTTCTAAATTTTATATTTGGTTTGAATATTTATTTTCTCTTTTTTATTTTAGCTTTATTTTGCCTTTTTTCAAAACCTGTTTGTCTTTTACATTTTAATGCTTTACCAATTTCTCATTTATGTCCAATTTTAAAAAAGATAATAAAAAGACACATGAGGAATTTTACAATTCATTACTTTCTGGAAATAAAAGATCTGGAAACAATTAAAGGTATGAAGACACTATTTCATATTGGTTTCAGTACTGTATCATTTTTTCTGAAACTAGAAATTTTTATAAGTTGAAAGTATTAAAGACAAGGAAAACAGAAATTCACAGAACACGAACAATCTGCAACTTTATCCATTTTTATATACCTTTCATTAAAAAAGTTTAATTGGCAGCAATACATTAAAATAATTACCAGATTTTTTTTTCCTTTCTGTTAAGCATAAGGTGAAAATGAATATTTGTTTTAAATAGAAACATAAAACTGTCATTTAACATCTAATCTAGCCCCAAGGCAACAGAGAACCAACAGGTGAGTGTATTAATCTGAAGAATTCCTGGGGCGAACAAGTGGAGTTCTGCCTTTGCTCTATCCACAAAGGTAAAGGTGGGTAAAAATCTTTATGTGTTTGGTGGGGTGTGAAGGGGAAGAGTTATAGCATTTTTTAATCTATAATATGATACATCTGCTAATGAATAACAAAACTGCACTGAAATTTCTTTTGCATTGTAAATTCATACCTCCTTTGCTGCTCTTATAAAATCTCTTTAAGACCTTCCTGAGGTTCAACAGTATCAATTACTAACATAGTACTACATAAATTCATTGAATCATTATTTTTCCTCGACAATTTAGCATGTGGATTTTAGTTTGTTGTTCTTTCCCGCCCCTTGATCTCAGCCTCATGTAATTTATATTCTTTTCACATTTTCATACTCTTGATTTATTCTCTTGTCTACACTCTAATATTCTAAAGTACTGTTGAAGGGAAAAGAATATACAGACTTCTACCATCAGTGCTGACTGGACACTGAAAATAACTATACATGCAAAATTTTAATTTTATTTTCTTTACATTTTTTAATGGGCTAATTTCTTCCACCTGTCAAGCTACCTTTGTAGCTTTTCTGTACTACTTCAAAATATAGCTTTGTGGTTGTTCTTTCATATGCATTAGCAACATTTTTCTGGCATAAAAGCATATCTGTGCTAATATAGTAGTTTTAAAAGCAATCAAGTTCTTAGCTTTCTCTTTCTCAAGTGCATATATTGAGGGTTTGGGGATTTTTGTATTGCCTGTGCATATAAAATTATAGAGAGTCAATAGTATATCCATAATAATAAATAGTGGCCAATGTTCAGATGTTTTACAGGGCTTTGATCTGTTTGTGGGTTGTACCTCATTTGGGGGATTAACAGCAAATATTACCCTTCTCTTGATTTTCACAGCTGATACAATTGAAGACCAGAGCTCATATAATACCTGATTTCCCAAGCTTCCAACCTTATGGATAATTGTTGCCCAGAGGGGAAATTTCTTCCCAGCCTACATCAGCAAATAGCAGGTTTATATCACAAAACATGAGGATTTATGCTCCAATCTATTCCATAGCACTATCAGACTCAAAAAACTTCATTTGAAGAGCAGAGTTAATGTGCAGTTAGCAGTTTTACTGTATCTCACCTATTTGTCCAGAATTTAGTGAGATCTCCTAAAAATATAAGTAGGACTGTGGCAAGCAGACATTCAAGCTGACTTAACCCAGGTGAAGGAGGAGTTATAACAACAGTATAAGATCTTATCATAGTGCTTCTCATATCCTCAGAAGATCTATCTGTCAATTGCTGGTCATCTTAACAGTGTGGATCAATATATATTAAAAATAAGCGAGCAAATAACCCATAAACTTTATTTCCCTTCTTGCTGACATGAGGGCTGTGAAAAGAAGTCTTATTCAGAGAAATGCTAGTACTAAATTAAGCAAGTCACTGAGACTGGCATGGGGGCACACATTTGTGATGGCTGTGTAGGGTCAAAGGGGGAACACAATGGCTTACTCAGGCTGAATAAGAGGAACAGTACGGATGTGTGTGTGAGCCTGCCACAAATGCTGCTTTGCATCCATAGCAGCCTTTTACATGCTACAACAGTGACTTCAGAGACTGGAGACTGAACTGCAGTGACTGTATAAAATGATAATTACACAAGAGTCATGTCTGCTGTGTTTAACACCATAAAAGTGAAGTGTCTTTTCTGAATGAGCCATGTGTACCACCTGTAGAATCATCGGAAAGACACAAGCAATTCATCCCAATCCCACATAGTGAATGGCATGACTGAGCCTTTTAGGGAGGTTCCTATGTCTTTCCATTCACTAAAGGGTGACCAGGTAAGAAGAGATGACTAAATTTAATTAGCGAAACTTAAATGAGATTAATTCTTATATAATAAATATGTTTTGTTGCACTAATTGGCTGAAAATATTTCTTTAGGTACCAGATATTTCCAGAATCCTGTTGCAGTGAGCAATACATCTTGTAAAGTGCAACATAACAGAATTGGAAATACAGGAGTCTAACCTCTGATGAATACAACAGCTTTAAGTTTAATCTTCCTTGGTATCTGCCTTTAATAATAGCAGAGCCAATCTGATTTTGTTCACTTTCTTCATTTCACCCCTGCTGAGGATGGCATCCAGCCATCTGTGATACTACTGAGTTGGAAAGCAACTAATTCAAGGCTAACTGAACAAGATGGATCTGGTAAGAAGCCACCACAGAAGGAGTTTTGTCACCTTTTGAGCTTTTCTGACCTTACGGTCTCTGATTTTCCTATACAACATAGAAGGGAAGAAATCTTGCTAAAAAAAGAAGAGAGGTAGCATCAGGTTTGTGTGGAAAGAATACACTACTTGTAAGACATTGACTGATTTTTATTGGCCCATGTGCCTGAAAGTTAGAAGAATCCAGAAGGTGAACTCTGACCTTCTCTGCTAGGACAAAAAACAGTTGCCAGAAAAGTTCAACATTTTAAAAATCTAGTTATTAATTTTGAAAGCTAGTGTCAAGAGTGAAAGTTAAGGTAACAAGATGCTCAAGCTTTCAGAGCAGAAAGCTCTCTCAACAAAACCACCTCATACAACAGACTGTATACCAGTCCATTGCACAGTTTTTCTCATTATAGGTGCTTCGGTGTGCTCACTTTGTACAGACTGTGATTGAACTGCTTTTTCATTTAAATTGCACTGCCAACCAGCATGCCAAACTTGTACAGTTTGATACCTTAGACAGTTCCTTGGAGTACCCATTCATTTGCCCACCTCTGATTTAAATGGAGGAGGTCATCTTCATCTAAGAAAACCATGTTGAAACGTAAGACGTTTCCCCCTCCATTAATAATATCCTGTTATGCACCCTGTAAATTTGTATTCAAACTACATGTGTGCCAATTCACCTTACTTTTTTCTCTTGGCATCTCTGCTTGCTTCACAAATTGCTGACATATCCAAATGAACCCAACTGATTGGTGATTGCTGCGTGATTGTCACCAGTGTTGTTATGCAGCAGAATCCCCATTGAATCCAGTGTAGCCTTCAAGACATAACGTTTATTTTCCGTGACATAGGAAAATTGTTTATATCTTCATGTTGCAGAAAACTGATGGGATGATGAGAAGGCTTTTCTACTTCCATCCATCACTGTTCTCATATATCCTGGTACGTGTGAGCCAAGGAAGCTCACAAGAACCAGCTCATCTCCGATCTGCTATTAACTACTTTTAACTAAACGTTGGCAAGGTTGTGGGAAACAGCCACCAGAAAGGGATAGTCAGAGTGCTTGTGTCCAAAAGTGAGAAGCACCTTTAGCTCCTTCTCAGTAATTTAGTTTCCAGGAAAGAGGTGAAATGAAAGGCAAGGTAATCGATATGAAACCTTCCACTGTACAGGCTGTGCACAGGCTTTGTTTGACAGAAACGCAGTGAGAATAAGCTTCTCCTCTCCTAGACTGTGGAGATGTTTGTTTTTCCTTAGCAAGATTAACAGCAGCAGAACATGTTAGGACAGTGTTCCAGGATCATATCCTCCTTTAATGGAGGAGAATCCCAATATCCAGATCTAGCTTCAATCTAACTGTCTTTCTTCCAATCTTTCTTAAATTGTTCTTTTTTCTAAAGACATTAGAAAATTTTCCCATGTATGGTGTTGTGATGGAAGCTCTCTGGCATTCTGCTCTGGTTGATGGATTGTCTACTTGGCATCGGAAGGAAGATAAAAATTGGGAAAAAAAAGAAAATCATATTGGGCTTTTAAGCATGAATGCTCATTTCATACATAATCCTTTGGCATCTGCAGCCGTTATTTGCACAGAACACCAATATTTTGAAGACAGGTACAGAGAAAAAACACATATTCTTGCTTCCTTTTCCAGTACACTGTGGCTGCTGAAGATGCTTTTGTGCTAGGGCTAGGGGCAGTCTCTTTCAAGAAAATTTATTCCCTGGAGGCTCATTTATGCTGGATAATTATGCTTACAGTTATTTTAAGATAAAGTTCATTATGGAATACTATCTTCTTGTAAATCTACAGTGCCACCTTCATTATCTCAAGCCTTACAAAGACATTTGGAAGATCATCTTCACAGTCACTGGTGACTGTTGAGTTTAAGGATCTCTGTAAAAATGCCTAATTTCCATCTATATTTCTGGAAATCTTGTCTGTGTGGATCACAAATTTGTGGAAAAAGAAATAGTTCACAGGGATATGAACGAGAAAATAAGGAAAGTAAAATTTGTGCTTTCAGATAGAACGTGGATTGACCTTTCTATTGCTTTAAGTGAAAGATGTTAGATGGTGAGCTGTTACTTTTATAATTAAATAATCAGTAAATTTGTAACTCGTTTATAATATCCCAGTTGTACTGAACTTGTTGATTGATAAACACAAGAACAGAACAGCAGCTTTAAGGTTTTGTGTTTAACATACTGTTCGGAGATTTGGAGCACAGGAATTTTTTGTATTACCGGTACTGCCAGACCTCTTAAATGACCTTGAGCAATTGACTTCAGCTTTTGTGCCTCAATTTCTACCATGCTAAATGAAGAGGATAATTACAAAAAGAAGGAATTATGAGGACAAATTTGTGGAGACATTTAAACTGTGCAAACTGGAGCACTGAGGCCTGTGGAGTGATTGCACAGAGAGAAATAAAAAGCATACCATGGCAAAGGCACGGCTGACTGCTGTTTCTATGGTAGGAGGAGAAGAATCTGATGAATAACACACCTTTCAGAGTATGTGTAGACTTTGTATGCAGTGGTAATGCACCTTTTTTGTTTTGTTTTCTTTTGTTTTATTTGGAAACAGTACAGCTGCATTGCTGAGGAGGAGTCTACTATTGCTTGGATCAGGTTGAGCCTTTCTGTTATTACACAGTTGAGGTCATGTAAATCATGCCATGATGAAAAGATTTTTCCATTGTGTAGCATTTCCTTGTTATGACTTGTGGCAGGAAGAACAAAGGACAAAAAACTAGCTTGAAACAATGAACTTTAGGCTCAGTTTAAAAAAGACATATCTGAATTCAGCAAGGCCAGAACTTGTACCCACTGAGACCTGTCAAGCTTATTTACTGAGTCAGACAGTGCTGAGGAGTCAAGAGGTGGAGAAATGACCAGTCATATGCAAGAGATGGGATGAAATTATGAATAGAGTTTTAATCCTTCAGGTAAACACTTGGAGGTAGACTTAGCAATCCAAGTCACTTCATTTCAACTCACTTCTCCAAGCCCAAGTCCCCCTTATGATCCTCGTCATTTCTCAACAGTGTGGAGCATGATCCATGGCCTGGGTGCTTATCAGGAACACAACTGATGTGACCACATGGACCCTATCTACAAAACATGGCATTATTCTTATTAGTGTTAATATTATTAATATTTTATTATTGTCACTTGTTATTGCTGATGTACTTTCTAGCACTCAAAGTCTCTCATGTGGCTCAGACCTGAATGTATTGTATGAACATGAATGAGGTATATGAACACTTAAAATAATGGCGAACCCTCTCCCCTGCTGAAAATACTCATAAGATCTACCTTCCTACTAGGTTTCTGTTCCTTCAGGTTAACATAAAAATACCACAATAAGATACTTTCTCAGGATATTATAGCAATTTCTTTTCTGTCCTGGCTAGAACCAAGGGATGTGATAAAACAGAAAACAACAGAGAAAAATCAAAGGTAACTGGATATTTCACGAGCTTTAAAGGTGTTCATTCAAAGTTAGGTACTTCAGAACATGCAAAGGCGCTAGGGAGAAGCAATGTTGTTCGTATGTTTGGTTTCTATATATTAGTGAAAATTACCTTGGAAATGGCTGACTTTACGAATACTTCTATTGCTTGTTCTACATGACTGTCACTTGCATTGCAGGGTCATTAATGCAGCTAACAGATGGTGCATCAGGACTAACATCCATGAGGGATAGTTTACTAACAAGAGAGGAAATAATTTTCAGGATTTCCCTTGTACACTGCAGACCATTTTTTCTTTTTTCTTTTGGACAGACCTCATCTCCTTGGCCTTAGCTTCATGGCATTCTGTTTGTGGATGAGGTTAAGTCCAACAGTAGTAACAAATCTGTTTTACTTTCTCCCCCCAGCTTGTATTAGGATTATAGCTTTGGAAAGCAAGTAGCACCAACTGGGTTATCTCTGTTGCCTGTACCTTGAGTGGCTCAGGGTTGTGTTATGGGAAGACATTTACAGATCTACAAATTGTCAGTCTTAGTTCCTGACCAAATAATATCTCATTGTGTTACTTAGCAGGTATGACACTGGAACATATTAAAAGCTCTCTAAAAGGAGATGTTGCTAATGACCTTAAGATTTAATGTGCTAAATTGATTATTAGGTCTTATGCAAAGTATCACAGCAAGTGTATAAAAGCTGGGACGCTGGTAGCATGACGTCATGGTAAAATAGGCTGCCAGAGCACCCATTTCATGTCCAGCATTAGCTCACAGGCTGCTTTCACTGCAAGAAGCTATTTGTCACAGGACGAGGAGTCTGTTCTTTAGGAAATGACTATATGAGTTCTTCTTACATTGCAACTGCAGAAACTCATCCAGGCCCCAATCTTAGCCCATCTCAAGCAGGCAAGAACTTATGCATATGCCTGACTTTTGAGCTTAGAAAACCAACAAAGCACTGAGCAAGATAAGGAAAAACAGTGAAGCTGATGATGAGTTAAATGGGAGGGGATTTATACATATGGGGAAATTCATTACTGAAGTGAGATGTCAAGGTCATTGACTCTGCTCTTTCCTAAGGCTTTTAAATTCTGTTCCCCTCCTTGTTTCTTAAAAAACTTCCCTGGAGGTGAAACAGATCCTTGCTGGACTACAGTGATGTCAAGTATGAGATGTACTTCTCATCACTGAACATGCCATCCAGCTTTATATTACATCTGCATTAGCATAGAAATAATGGCATGACTTCATTAGTTATGCAGATTAACCACTGACTCACTCTAGTAGGTTTCTGGAGGGGACTTCGTAACTCATCTGTTCATAAGGCAACAAAACAATTTTCAATGCACACATCTAGAGGTCTGTTGTAAGGAGGAATTCACTTGGTAGGGAACACTCCATCTGAATATCACTGGATGCATCCAGCGTGAATTCTCACTGTCATTTAATTGATTATACCAAGTTTAGCCACTATCATGGGCGATGTCAAACCCCCTCACAGGTGCACAGAGATGACAGTATACTGTTTCATATAGCTATAACTACAAAGACTTATAAAAAAGTTATAAAATGTGCTTCCTTAGAAGGCGGTGCCGGTTTTGCCTGATGGCAGTGTCAAAATAGCTAAGACAGTATTAACCGACCAGGAAAACAGGAGTAGAATCTCAGGATTTGGAACATTGGATATTAACAATCTTTCTGTGGGACCTTGGGTATATTTGGTTGCAGAAGTAGATTTGACTGCATGTCTGCCTACTAAAGAAAGAATTACATATTTAATTCCATGAAAAACTGGGAGACCCATTTCAGAAACTTTCCTCTCAGCCTTTACCTAAACAGGATTATGACATGTGAATAATAATTCAAAAAAAAAAAAAAAAAAAAAAAAAAAAAATCACACTTTTTTTCTGGTTAAAAGGAACAAAAGGTTCAAAGTATCATTATGCTGAATACCCCCAGGCAAGGCTTTCATAAAATATGTGCATGTGTAGAACTTGCAATGATACAAGTAGTGTCTGAACATGTTCCAAATTGCATTGTAATTAAATCTGGTGCCAGGATCCTAGTGCTTCAGAGCACCAGTACTCTCAGCGTCACCCACAAAAGCCAGCAAACATCTACTCACTTTTTGACTTACCTAGCTGCCATTTCACTCTCAAGTGTATTTTACCTAGGAAACAATATGCCAGCAACTCAGCAGTTTTAGCGTGGAAGATGACATAAGTTGCCACTTACAATGGAGACAAAGAATCCTCAAACCGTTATGAGTACAATAAGAGTGCTACTGCACCACAGAGCCAGGTATCATTCTGAAGGAGAGAAAAATAAATACTTACAAGAAGAAAGTATTTTGTCTTTTTTATCTGTTCTTATGCCTTAACCAGCAGTAACATCCACAAACACTACAAATATCCAAAAACTTGGAGTCCCCAAAACCCCTGATTAAGCAGCCAACATGCAGAAGGAAAGAGTATGGGTTTAGGCAATGCTCACAATATTTGTTTAATTTTAAATTATGGTGATATTTTGCCTGTTGTTACTGCTTTTCTAAAAAGTAAAAAAGAAAAGGAAGGTATATTAGATTTAAAAAAATCAGATTTTTTAAAGAAGCAGGTGTGATAACTGCATATCTTTGTGTTTTGCTTTGTTAGTTTTCACTGACACATGAAAAAATGTAGACAAGTGTTTCCTACCAAAAAATCTGAGTGCTCAGATTTTTAAAAAATATTTTGATGAAAAATCTCTAACCTGATGAAAAGCTTATACTTTTAGTGATATATTTAGTACTTTCAAATCTCCTCCCTGAAAAGATACATTCTGTTCCACTCTGTATGCAGAACTATGCATTGGAGAATGAAAGGTTACTGCACGGTGTATACAAAATAAATGAAATAGCATGTTCATATTTAATACATATTTGAAGGAGGTACCATTCAGGCACTAAACACTACACCTATACTGATAAACAGAACAGACTCAAAAGATAGACTTAAACACTGGCTTGCAATCATCTGTACTATTTCATTATTCCCTTGCTTATGGTAGAGGTTTGGTTTGTGCTGGGTAGTCCTCTCCCAGGCTGTCCTTTGACGAGAGTTCAAAGGCAGAAATGAAAGAGGTTGTTACCTAAAGATAACATGGTCATGGCCACCCTGGTTTAGGGTGGGCACAGAGGAGCAAAAATGTTTAGTAGTAAGTCCTCAGTATGAGACAATTGGCCCTAATTCTTAGCCTTTCCAATTTATAATTGCATAGGGAAAGTAAAGTTCAGCCATGCCATGAATAGCCAAGAATCATGCCAGTTCTTTTACTGATGAGACAACAGCTGTCAGGAGGCAATATATCAGTCTTGGTGTCAGGCTGAGATCTTAAATATGCACAGTGTGAAATGATGGCAAGACAGTCAGCCCCTAGTACTGTCAGAGTTGTCATCGTGAGTCCACCCTGCTCTATCACCGTGTGTGACCTGACCTCACACAGCTCCTCCACTCTCTGAGCTGCTTCTTCCCTTTGCAAAGCTGCCATCCTCCCGAGGATTCAACCAGTATCTGCATTCTTGTTTCCGTGCATTTCGTTAAAACACTTCATATCATCCTGTAGATACTTCTCTTGGCTGAGGAAGATTACTAATATGTTCAATGAGTATAAACCCAAATCTTCAGTGCAGTTTATCAATGGTTTATTTCAGAAGGAATCTATTTCTAACTGATTTCAGGAGAAAGTTTCAATAAAATGAATATATTTGACTTTGTAGGCTTTTGCATTTGTTCAACCAAATTGTGTTCAAATGAAACCTGAAATTAAACCATAATAATTCTTAAAGTGTTTATCAACAGAAGTATGAACACCAGTAGCTGGTCCTGCACAGGACTCTGAATATCCCCCTGAGCTAGTATCAACACTCAGGACAGGACTGAGCTGTAGAATGCTCAATTGCAGAAAACTTTTCAAATTTAATCATAAATGAACTTTAGAAAATTGATAAAGGCAGATCATATTTTTACATCAGTAAATTGGAAAAGTTCAGTTCTCTGTAGGATGTCTCTATTAAGCCAAAATTCTCCAGAATCTCTGAAAAAAAAGCATTAAGTGTTGACAGCAGAGTTTAAAGTTAGAGGTTGTATCTGAACTGACAATTTTTCTGTGGACCTTTAGTCTCTGATCATCAGCATAACACTTTAGTACTTTATAGTTGTGTATTAAGTGTCTGGACTTGCAGTTTTTATGAGTTGTTCTATTATCCTCTCTGATCTTGACTCTCAGTTTCTCACTCCCAGCTCCAAAATGAGACCACATTCCTTTACAATTGTTTCTGCTGTTGTTACTGTTAACATTTGTTTTCGTCAAACAGTATCAAGGAATGTCTGGAAAATCAATGTTTAATAAGTTACAGTAATGTTTTCAATTTCCTGTCATCTGCTTTAATGTACATGTGTACACTTTCATTTCTCATCACTTCCTAAATCCATCTTGTTATCAGCAAGGTATAACTTAATGTACAGTTAAGTCTTTCCTAGGTGACCTTAAAGCACACACTACTGGGGATGCTTCGCAGAAGAGTCATTCTTTCATTGCAGTGAAGGTGACAGAGGGAACAGCTTGGAAGCAGCAGCACAAAACTTCAGCAAGGACTTTCACACTTGGCTAAATGTCCTGGGAAAAAAAAAAAAAAAGAAAGAAAAAGAAAAAAAAAAGAAAAAAGGAAGACTATTTAGGATTTAAGCAAAAGAAATTCATTATGTCTGCAACCTTGCGCTCACTGTGTATCAAAAGAGACCTTTTCCTTGCTTCTTTGTGGTGAAAGCAGTGTCCTAAGTCTCAATCAGACTAGGGCTCATCACACTGTCTGTGGATCTAACCTTTAACGTTTATTACTATTACTTTGTTGTACCTTTTTCTCTGCAGTGACTTAACTGATTGACAGAAAATAGGAAGAAAGGAAGCTGTGATGATTTACTTCAATGCTTCCTCTCCCACAAATACTGTGCTTTAAGAAGTTGCTCAGTAAAGCAAAAAGCTAGGGGAGGGATACAAAAAGTAGAGAGTGCAAGTATAGTGCAAAGAGAAAGACTAAGGAGAGTAGCAGGATGGAAAACAACTAATAGGGATTTCACTGTCCTGAGGAGGTTAATCCAGTGATCTGTCCACATCCAAACAGTTCAGTTAGTCCTATTAGGATATTGCTGTGCTGTTTATTCCCTTAGACCAGTGCAAGTTTGCTCTGGAGAGTAGCTCTAAAAATGGAACAAGTAATGTAGGGCTGCAGACCACTTGAACAAAAGTCCTTGGCTCAAGTCCCCACCGATTGAATGTTTCATAGGTCAGTCACTGCAAGTAATTAAATCTCACCAGACCTAACAGGATGGCCTACAATAAAAAAAGGGGGTAGCCTAAATGGTGGTGCTGGCACTCAGCCCACAGTCTTATTTTTCTAGTGATTCTGCCAGACACTTGTTACTTTTGGTTATGCTTTCCTTTTTTCTTATTCTTTTTAATAGCTTTAAATATAATTGCTGGAGCATGCAAATGTCTCCCTACCCAGATGCGTTAAAGTCTTAGGTCAGCCTTTTTGCATGCATAAAACTCTCCAGACCCTGATTTAGTGAGGACCTGGGAGATGGAATAGGCAGAGAAGTAGTGAATCTGGGAACAAGGGCCAACCCACTCATCCCAATCCTGGAGACACTGAAAAGACTGTGAACTCCCACATAGATTTCTGCATTCAATTCATTACCAGTTGGTACTTAGAGATAACATTATGGAAGTTTTTGTTTCTCCACTTGGCTTTAATTGCCTTCCTTATTAGGATTTATCTTTCTGATATGGCAAAACATTATTTCAATAGATGTTACAACATTATGCAAAAGGAGGGAAAAATTATTTCCCATAGAACATTATTAATGAATGTTTACGAGTTTCAATGCAAGCAATTTAAAGGGCTCAGAAGATACCTTTCTTAAGAGCATAATTCAACAAGATAGACGTTTGGTTTAAAATAAACTAAGCTTCATGTTTGGTTTTTTTTTTGTTTTGTTTTGTTTTTTCCTTTTCTCTGGAATATATGAAACTGTTCTTCAAATGCTAACTAATCTAACCAATTTTATATTGAATCATGAATGCATTTTAATTCACTATTCAAACTGTTGTAACAATGAATATTTCTGCATCCCTAGCAATATGTTAAAAGAGGGTTTTACGCTGCTTAAAAAAAAAAAAATACAAAAACACACAACCACAAAACCAAAAAAATCTTTTGCAATTTCTTTATACAGTCTGATTAAAATCCAATTAATTACAAACACAATTAAACCTTTCTACCACAGCTTGCAGAAGAGGTCTTGGAAGTAAAGCTGTCAATCAAAGATCCAATAGGTAGTAATAACTTGTCATCTCCATCACTTTTTGTTGTGGTTTAACCCCAACCAGCAGCTAAGCACCGCAGTTACTCACTCCTCCCTTCCCTCTGGTGGGATGGGGAAGATAATCAAAAAAGAGGTAAAACTTGTGAGTTGAGATAAAGATAGTTTAATAGGACAGCAAGGGAAGAGAAAAAATATTAATAAAAATAATGATAAAAGACTATACAAAACAAGTGATGCACAATACAGTTGCTCACCACCTGCTGACCAATGCCCAGCCACATTACAAACCATGGCCACCTGGCCATGTCCTCCTAATTTATATACTGAGCATGTTGCCATATGTTATCAAATGTTCCTTGGGCCACTCTGCGCCTGCTGTCCCATCTATTCTCCCTCCCATGTTCCTGTGCATCTCCTGGCTGCCAGATCATGGGAAACTGGAAAGTTCTTGACTTAGTATAAGCACTGTTTAGCAACAACCAAACATTGATGTGTTATCACATTAGTCTCACGCTAAATCCAAAACACAGCACTATACCAGACACTGGGTGGAAAATTAACTCTATCCCAGCTGAAACCAGGACATTTAGACAGTAAAAATGTGAAGATAAAAGATTACATTAACTGTGTATTGCCATATGCAAGTTTATTAGGAAATATCTCATTTCTTTGATTGTTGTTCTGTTTATCATCAGATCGATACAATCTTGTTTATATGGCACCTTTCTTGACAAAGTCATCGCAAGGCATTTCACAATAATAAATATACATATAATAAAAAGCCAGTTAAAAATACAATAAAAAGCAAACTAAACATTAATGTAGAATGCAATCTTATTGCAAAATCAGTGCTGCCAAAGAAAAATTTGATGTCACCCAAACTTTTTTAAAATTCTGGTTTTATTGGTATTTTGAAATGTTATAAAACCAATAAAATACATAAGCATAATAAATAACAAGTAAGGAATACACGCAATATACATCAGAATTTCCCCCAGTCCAGATTGTCAATTGGTTATCCAATTGACAATAGCTTCCTTGCTGACTTCCAGGAAGCTATAACCAATAACGCTTACTGAGATTGGATCCATTACACATTGATGTAAAACTTAAAACCCAGGTTATCCTCCCTATCACACAGATATTTGGTGCTGATATTGGCTGCAAAGGGGTCACACCTTTGTTTCTTTGCTAACATCGCTGTAAGTTCCCTGGAGGGTTTATATGAAACTTTGCCTCCAGATGGAAAAGCGTAGAAGTGATCTTCCTTTTTATGGGATAAGCTAGTGTTTATAGTATTTCTGCATGCTCAAAAGTAAGAAAGCTCCTATATTTGGATAATAATGTACTAGTCTACTCAGCTATAGGCTAAGAAGGCACAAGTGTGACATGAAGCATGGTGAAGAAGGCAAATGGAAGCAACTCTACCTTCTATACTTGAAGTTTTGTGCTGGGCAGAAAAGACATGAAACAGTAATTTACTCTGAACTATGAGGTACTGCAGAAAATACCATCACAAATGTAATGCATGCACTTTAACAAATGTTGAAGGAGCATCTGCATTACTGTCCTGACCAGTCTTGCATGTATGTAGCATGAGACCCCTTTTAATGCCCCAATTTCAATATAGTCATAAACTAGGTCCTACCTGAATCTGGTGCCAGTGGACTGCTAAATCAGAACGTCAGGGGGTGAGGGGTGATGAAACTTGAATATCCACTGACTAAATGGCAGGAGTCTTCAGAGTAACTATTAATCTCTACCTGGGACACAATACAGTGCCCAAACTGTTGCGGTGATATCTCCAGGTCTGCCTCAAGCTTGCCAAAGTGTTGTGGTGTGGTAGTTTAACCCCAGCTAACAAATATGTACCACACAGACACTTGCTTACATCCCCTTCTCCCCAGGTGGAGGAGGAGAATTGGAGGAAAAGACAAGGAAACTCATGGGCTGAGATATGATCAAATTCATACTTAAATATAAACAAATAAAATAATGATACTAATATTACTAACAATACTAATGATACTAGCAATATTACTAACAATATGTAATGAAAATAAGGGAAAATAAAACATTTGATACAATTTCTCATCATCTGCCAACTGATGCCCAAGCAGGTCTCGAGCAGGGAGAGTGAGAGCCAGAGAGTCTGAGATCTGGAGCCCCAGAGCCGGAGCCCCAGAGCGATCACAGCAGAGTCCGAGTAAACACGAGAGAGAGATCACACTGAGTTCCAGAGAAAGCATGACTGAGAAAGCCAACCGGCTCATCCCACCAACTCACTAAATGAATGGATAACAAACTAAGGAACAAACAACTGAACTAATAAACTACAAATATGTCCCCCCAGCCCACCCCCAGCTTATATATTGAGCATGACATTTGATGGAATGACCCAAACCCTTTGGTCAGTTTGGGTCATCTGTCTGAAGTGTGTGTTGCCCCCACACTTGTAAAAAGAAAGTTGGGAACACAGTTGAAGTATCAGATGCTGAAAAAGTTCTTGACTTGGTACAAACACTCCTCAGCAGCAACAACAAAAAAAAAACCAAAAACACCCACAGTGTTATCAGGTCTTTTCTCAGCATAAATCCAAAATACAGCCTTGCACAAATGCAAAGCACATCCTCGTGTGAAGAAAATTGACTCTGTCCTGACTAAAACCAGCACGTGTGAGCATCTTAGATTTACAACAAGTGAAGCCCAGGTGATTCCACAGAGTCAATCCTATTAGAATAATTGAAGTGTAACATCAGTAAAGTAGCTGGGCTAGATATTGTTATCTCCAGAGACAAATATGTTTGGACAGGAACAGGTTGAATAAACTACTCCTGTGATTTTCTGAATCTCATATAAACTTGACTGGCAAGGTGCAACCCAAGAACTTAGAAGTGGCATTTCTGTGTGTCACTACCAAAACCTTAGAATGAGATGATCAAAAAATGGGATGACTCAGCTGTTTCTGTACAAAGTCTAAATCCCAGAATAGGTGCATTTCTGGGAGTAATATAACAAGAGTCTGGATCACTTGCCACCAGGATATTAACGTTTTTCAGAAGCTGTCTACTAAAAGTAGTAGTTAATAACTGGGTTACTGTAAATTAGTGTTGCGGGTTAACCCTAGTGTGCATGTAAGCACCATACAGCCACTTAATCACTCCCCCTCAATGGGATGAGGGAGAGAATAAGAACGGCAAAAGTGAGAAAACTCGTGGGTTGAGACAAAGACATTTTAACACGTAAAGCAAAAGCTGTACTCACAAGCAAAGCAAAACAAGGAATTAATTCACCGCGACCCAACAGCAGGCAGATATTCAGCCATCTCCAGGAAATAAGGGCTCCATCACGCATAACGGTTACTTGGGAAGACAAATACCATCACTCTGAACATCCCCTCTTCCTTTTTCTTCTCACAGGTTTATATGCTGAGCATGACATCATATGGTATGGACTGTCCCTTTGGTCAGTTGGCATCAGTTGTCCCTGCTGTGTCCCCCTCTCAGCTTCTTGTGCACCCCCAGCCTACTTGTTGGGGGGCATTGTGAGAAACAGAGCCCTTGATGCTGTGTAAGCACTGCTTAGCAATAGCTGAAACAGGGGTGTGTTATCAGCACAGTTTTGATCCCAAATCCAAAACATATCCCCCTAACAACTACTATGAAAAAAATAAACACCACCCCTGCAAAAACCTGTACAGTTAGAAACCTAGTAAAGCCAACAGAATATTGCTGATGGGTTGAAAATGGCATGAGAGAAAGGCTGGGCAGAAGAGGAAATGGTCATGCCAATGTCACATCCCAGTTGGGTGATCTATAGACTGCAGGTTATCCACCTGGGCATCTCTGCTCTGCCCTTTCAGAAGCCTAAATTCAGCCTGAGGTTACACTGTTTAAAAATCCCATCTGCCCTTAGAACATCAGTTGGGAATGACTGAAGGAAAGAACCCCAGTTGATTGAAGGAAAGAACTCCAGTCACTCTATCTGCTTTACACTGGTCATGTAATATCCAGCTGGAATAGGCAGAGGCTGCCATGTTTGATGCACAGCAGTATACAGTCTAAAGAGCACATTAAAAGGAAAGACTCAACAGGGGATTTTCCTGGACAGGTTAGAATTTTGATGTCAACCTTTGCCTCTGGCTTGCTTCTACCCGAGAATTTAACTGAGACAAATTCACCAACCCCACCACTGCCCTTATTTCTCATGTTGACCTCAAACTCACTACTGCAAACCGTCTTCTGCCGTCTCTGAAACTCCTTACTCCCATACACATTTTGTCCCTGTCTCCACCTGTCTGTCTCGTTGGAGGATGGGACTATAGCAAAAGCAACATGACTAAGCCCAGCTCAACCCACAGAAGACTACAGTTTGGACATTCGCTCTGGAGCCATTAAGAATGGTAGTTGAATATAGAGAAGAAACTCACTGGAACAGTTAGAGCAGTGGCAGTCTTGGGCAATCTCTGTTGCATGAGAACTCTGTAGGCTGCCAGCAACTACAAGCTGATTGCTTGAATGTATGCTGGAGGACTTTTATACTAGTTACTGACAAGAGAGCGGGATATGTGCACCCAGCCAGAGTCTGTGTTTGAAAAACCATAAAAATTGTAGCCTAAAACTGGTTTAAAAAAATAAATCTATTTTGAATATCTTTTTAGCACATTCATGTACTTACCTCTGATTGAAGTCAAGTGCACCTTAGTGGTAAGTATGCCTCTGAGTATTGTTAATACTGACCATCTTAAGCACATACTTACTTTTTTTCTAAATGGCTGTCCCCAGTCATTTGTGGTCATATCCAAAACCAATAGAAGTCAACAGTGACATTCACTTTATCAAATTTTAGTCTTCAACCTCTGATTTAGTCCTTGATACTCCTTGTCTAATCAGTGCAAGGAACTAGAGCATGACTTCTTTGATTTACCTCAGAGAGATGTTTTAGGGTGAGGTAAAGCTTATGAGTTCCTGGGTTTTTTTCCCCACTATAAGGGGTAGTTATAAGAACTATGTAGGGAATCTAGTGCAGCCACCTTATATTTAAATGCTTACATTTAGTAAATATTTTCAACTTGTTTTGTGTAAAGGTGGTGAGGAGTCAATATTCTAGCCAAAGATACAATGTTTTTTATCCAGAAATTCCTCTACTCCAACCCTTAGGCAGTCTCCCTTCCCCATGATTCTTAAACAAAAGGATGTCACTTTTCACTAGTGGCTAATTCAGTCGTGAGGCAAAGCGAATGACTGGGAAGGGTGTAATAATTACAGCAAAATGTGATGATCCTCCAGTGTATTCCCTGAAGAAGTATGATCTCAGAGAATTTCTGCTAGTCCCTCTTCAAGTAATTACTGTCAATTCATGCTTATCTGCCAGCTCTCTCACCAGGTTTTCTTTTCCTTGCCTTCCTTAGTGAAGATACTGGTTCTGACAAAAGGAGCCATTTGTCAAGGAACCGACATGCCAACTTCTCTTTCCTTTGCTGAAATTATGCAAGAGATTACAGTCCAGTCTAAACCAATATGTACCTTATTATCTAAATCATAGAGAACATAATGATCAATGTCAAATGGACATTACTGGTAGCAGATACAGCTATGTCATTCATTTGTGTCAAGCAAAGGGCTGCTTGCCACAACCACTTCTGGGCATCTAAATTTCAAACATCTGAAATCACAGGTGCTTTTTCAATACATCACCAAGGTTGATTAAATAACTGTGAAGTCTGTAGTTGTAACAAAACTCTGAGAGGTTTTTGAACATCATAGACTCTTCTCCTTAGAGACCATACTGGAATTCAGGACTGCCTTCAAGTATCTCCCAAAAGATGAACCTTGCTTACCCTCAAGACAGCAAGGGACACATTTCCTTGAGTATTGATGATCCTGACTTCAGCCTGACATGGAATGGAGCGATAATTACAGCATCCATCTTTGGTTACCCTCCCAGGGTTTGGACAGGGTACCCTCTATTTATCTCTTGTGCGTAAGCGTAGCTTAGGCAGTAACAAGTTCAAATCCTCTAATGACTAAGTACAGAGGGATTCCTAATCTAATCAGTACATTGGTTAATTTTAAGTTTCTGAATGGTGTGTTAGGTGTCTATGGTGAGGTTTTGGTAGCAGGGAAAGGACCACATGGATGGCTAGCAGCTGTGAGAAGCTGCTAGAAGCTGCCCCAGCTCCAAGTTAGACCCACTTCTGGCCAGGGCTGAGCCAGTCAGCACCTCTGTGATTAACGTATTTAGGAGAGAAAAACAGAATCTACATGGAGAGAGGAGTGTAATGTGAAAGACACTCAGGCAGAGCCCCAGGTCAGTAAGGAAAGGTGGGAGGAGGTGCCCAGAGCGGAGGTTCCGTGGCAGCCCATGGTGAGAGGGCAGGTTGAGCCCTGCAGTCATGATATGTCACAGGAAGGGTAGGGTGGGGATGGGCACAGATCTCCCTGCATCCTAGGGAGGTCCTCATGCTGGAGCAGGGGGATGCCCGAAAAGCCTGTGACCCAGTGGCAGGAACTGCAGGCTGGAACAGTGGCAGAGTGTGAGGATCCTCCAGTGAGGAGGACAGTGTGTGATAGACTGACCACTACCACTGTTCTTTGTCTGTCTGTGCTGTTGGGTGGAAGGAGGTGGCCCAGGAAGATGGGCATTGAAAGGAAGGTTTTTAAGATCTGTTTAGTTTTGTCTCTCATTGTCTTAGTCTGATTTTGTTTGGTAACTGATTGGATAGATTTTTCTTCCCCAAGTCAAGCCTGTTTTGCCCATGACCATAACAGGTGAGTGATCCCTCCCTGTCCTTGCTTCAGTCCAGGAACTTTTCCTTGTATTTTCTCTTCCACATCCCACTGGGGGAGGAGTAAGCAAGCAGCCCCCTGGTCTGTTCTTGCTGGCGGGGCCTAAACCACAATGAATGGAAAATGGCATTTTTTCAGATCTCCTGTGAGGGCAGCAAAAGGGACCACTATTTACCATTCAGTACTGCAAACTGTAAATCTACAACAGTCAGGAAAATTCATTCTGTGTATCCAAGCACTTTCAACAGAATCACAAGGGGTGTGTAACAACAATGTATTTGAACCAAAATTCCCATCTTCGTTTCTTAGGCTGCAGAGCAAATATGAAACTGTTAAATTATCTGAAAGCCTACATGCTCTGAGATCCTGAACATGAGTTATCTCCCCATGTAATTTCAGTGTGAGCACACCCTAAGAATCAAGTGAACTTCAGAGTCCATCCGTGCCATTTTGGTAATCCTGCAGCTGTCGAGCACCAGACCAGATGTAGGACTTGCATGTCCCACTACTAAGCCAGCCTGTCACAGACATACGTGTCGCTAGACAGGTTTGCAATTTGGCATTTGATGTCATTGTTCAAGAGATTGCTTCTCTTTCCTAAAATGCAATATTCAACTTCTGTTCTTAGGTCAGTCTTCACTACATAAGAGAAACGACAATAGTCACCTGATGAAATATGTAGTCTGAAACTTGTTATTTTTGTATTTTTTAAGCATAAATTTTAAATTCAAGTTACAACACATGCAGGTTAAAACAAGAATGAAACAGAAGAAAGGTAGAGCTCTTTACCCTGACAATTTGAAGAGGATGCTTTAGCTTTCTCAGATGCTGGCATTTGCCTCAGGATTTGGGCTTATTATGAGATTGTTTTGGCTGTCACAAACTGATCCAAACCAACTATCTTCCCCATACTAGTTCCTCCAAGCCATATAGTCTCTCCAGAGGACAGGTCCTTTTTCATTTATTCCTCCCCCCCCCTCTTTTTTCCCCCGGCACTGTCAGTAGTTCAACCGATAACTTATATGCTACCACATTTTTTAATTTCTTAGTCTTTTGGTGGCTGAAGAAATTCAGCAATGCCCTCTGAGGACTTACACAAACATGTCACTTCTTTGCAAAACATCCCCTGATTTTGTCAGTTGCATGAGCTAATGCCAGTGAAACTCCAATGCTTTGGAAGAAAATCCAGGGGCACCTTGAGGGTTTTATTTTTTATTTTTTTGTAAAGTTCAAGATGATTAATTATATGGGACTCAAGATATGTAAAAGTTATCCAAGTTTTCACCATTAATCACATAAATGAACAGAAAATAATTAGTTCGTAGTGACTTTCTGGCTTATTATAATCAGCCCAACTCAAATCGACTTAGCCCAGAGAGCCAAATATAGCAGGGAAAAAACCTTGAGGCATTTTTTCACTATGTGTTGCCTGTTATCACACAGTGAGGTTTCTGTTCAAATGATGTGCCTTATTAAGGCAGGCGAAACCCATTTAAACAATGTATCAGAAATGCAGACAAGCTGCAGAAAAATACATGCATAAAGGGTATATTTTTCTTGAAATTTATTGATGGCTAAGCCTGCTAAAACTTCAGAAAATGTGTTTTCTAAAGCACTGACATTATGTTTTTCTAGTAATGCAATTTAATTTTTTTTTCCTTTGCAGTCACTCTTTTCCCCCCTCTTACTTCCCCTTGCAATGGACCTGAAGAATAGCAATTATTCCCTTTTATTTTACTAGCTTAAACCATGTGCTTATTAGAATAAATGTTATCATTACCCTTTTTATTTTATGATTATTAATTTTTTATTTGATTGCCAATACTTTTACTGTAGGCTTAAAGTCTTGAATATTACATGTGATGGCACAATAATAAAATGGAAAGGCTTGGTTATGATTCTTTCTTTTTCCTAATAAATATAACTTTCCTCTTTAGAGATCTATTTTAAAGGTAGGTACCCCGAATCATGTTTGCACTGTTAATTGTTCTGTCATCTGTGGGAATTTGAGACCTCAGTATTATTGGTATTTTAACTGTTTGCATGATATCAAATGGTATTCTAGAAGTTAGTGTCTGAAAGTTTGGACACCACAGTGTCGACAGACTGCTGAGACAGACATCCCGTCAAGTGAGTTTCACAGCCAGCACACTTAAGTAAGTAAAGTGATAAACTTGGGAGTACATAGGAGAGTTGTCTGTGTCATACATCACCAAAACTGATGCTGATTAACAGAAGGTGCATAATCAGGTACAGGGTCCCAGGCCTTTCTCTGGCATCAACAGTGAAGAGGCAAGACTCATGAGAATATCAGATGCTCCTCCTGATAGTTTTTGCCCTGTAACTTCACCCTGGTGATGCAGCAAACCAAATTCCTCTGTTTTGAAAGCTCCTTGTAATGACAGCATGCAGCTTGGACAACTTAAATTAAAAATCTTCTGTAAAGGTAACACAGTCCAAAGGCAGAGATGAAATCTGGTCACAACCACCCTTTAGCAAAAGGAGCGAAGCCAGTGTGCCTAGACTCCAGCCACAGAGTATGACAACACAGTAGAGGAATGGAGGTGGTCACAAGCTTCAAACTTCACCCTCTGGTTCGTTTGCAAATATCAACTTTGCAGTAACTGCTTAACCTGTGCACAGAAGCAAGCCTGTAAATGAGATCGTTACGTGACTCAGTCTCCTTATTTATCTACTCTTCTTTAAAAAGCTATTTTTTTTCCCCCTGTACTGTATGGAAGAGGTGTCAGGTGTTCCAGTAGGGAGTTTAAAACAAAGAGCAAGGAGGTACTTAAAGACAATGAGATGAACAGGTAACATTTTGCAGCTAGTTAAGAAGAAAGGTGTTACTGAAGACAGAAGGGTCTTACCCTTCCCTATCTTGATATTTGCACTTTCATTGTAATACAGACCTCAGAGTACTTTCTTTAAAAAAAAAAAAAAAAAAAAAAAAAAAAAAAAAAAAAAATCAGTGCTCTATGCTTTTAAATTATCACTGTAGAAAGATGCCATCACATGCATAAAGGACCACTTTTACTGGGGTCATCCAGGGAATACAAATATGCAGTTTGGTTCCCTCTTAATTTCACAGATTCACAGACTCATAGAGTGTTAGGAGTCGGAAGTGACCTCTAGAGATCATCTAGTCCAACCCCCCTGCCAGAGCAGGATCACCTAGAGCAGATCACACAGGAACAAGTCCAGGCAGTTTTTGAAAGTCTCCAGGGAAGGAGACTCCACCACCTCTCTGGGTAGCCTATTCCAGTGCTCTGTCACCCTCACAGGGAAGAAGTGTTTCCTCGTGTTTGGGTTGAACCTTCTGTTTTCCAGTTCATAGCCGTTGTCCCTAGTCCTGTCACTGAACACCACTGAGAAGAACCTGGCCCCATCCTCATGACACCCACCCTTTAGATATTGATCAGCATTGATAAGATCCCCCCTCAGCCTCCTCTTCTCTGAGCTAAACAGACCCAGCTCTCTCAGCCTTTCCTCATATGGAAGGTGCTCCAGGCCCTTCATCATCTCAGTGGCCCTGCGCTGGACCCTCTCCAGTGTCTCCTTGTCCTTCTTGAACTGAGTCCAGAACTGGACACAGTACTCCAGGTGAGGCCTCACCAGTGCAGAGCAGAGGGGGAAGATAACTTCCCTTGGCCTGCTGGCCACACCCTTCTTAATGCATCCCAGGATGCCACTGGCCTTCTTGGCCGCGAGGGCACACTGTTGGCTCATGGTCATCCTGTTGTCCACTATGACTCCAAGGTCCTTTTCCCCAGAGTTTCCTTCCAACAAAACAGCCCCCAACCTGTACTGGAACATGGGGTTGTTCTTCCCCAGATGCAGCACATGACACGTGCCCTTAGTGAATTTCATTCTATTTCTCCCTGCCCAGCTCTCAAGCCTCTCCAGATCACACTGGATGGCAGCACAGCCTTCTAGCATGGCAACCACTCCTCCCAGTTTGGTGTCATCAGCAAACTTGCTGAGAGGAATGCTAGCCCTTCATCCAGGTAGTTGATGAATATATTGAATAGTGCTGGACCAAGCACTGACCCCTGGGAGTAGCCACTAGCCACAGGCTTCCAACTAGACTCTGCCCTATTGACCACTACTCTCTGAGCTCTTTCCTCCAGCCAGTTCACAATCCAGTTCACCACCCAATGGTCCAGTCCATAATTCCTAAGCTTGTCTACGAGGATGCTATGGGAGACTGTGTCAAAAGCTTTGCTGAAGTCAAGGTAGACCACATCTACTGCCTTCCCCTCGTCCATCCGTCTAGTGATGCCATTTGGATGAGGTTTTCTAATTTCAGAGTTTGATTCAGGTCTCTGCATAAATGTTCTGTGGAGAATAAATACACAAACAACCCAGGAACTGGAAATAGCATCCAAGTTAGCAAAACATAATACCTGACAGTATGTGTTTAAGAAAGTGGATGCTTAGAGGAAGACAATATGTGGGATGAAGAGGAGCACAACGCTGGAGACACTCAGTGTCATTCCAACACTTATGAGATTTAGGAATCACTGAAATGGAATTACATCAAGGCTTTGATTGATAGACAGTTGTTAAGGAAAGAGTCATGCAGAGTTCTCACTAACTTTGTATTCCCACCCGGAAACGTGTAAGAGAACATCAAGGTCTACATTTCTTAAAACAGTGAAATGTAACCATTTCCAAGAGAGACATTCCAATCTGAAATTTGTATTTCATTTTGCACCCATTCCTCAATCCATATTTGACATCTCCAAAAGTTTTGCAACTCTCTGAGTATGGGAGCAGACTGAGCATTGCAGGATGAAAGTGAAGATTCTGAGCTCTCCTACCAACCTGCATAACCTTGACTATGTCATTTTGCCTTTCTGCTTTTCTACCCATGTTTTGTCTGTTCAGGCTAATCACTTTTTGACATTGGCAGACTGTTATTATATTTGTACAATCCCTAGTACAAAAGCGACCAGAAAACAGCTGGAGCCTCCAGCCACTAATAATGTAAATAATAATAGATTTCTTTTCTCTAAACAGCAATGCACATGTATCAAACAGGGTCATAACATAAAGATTTGTAATAAAATAATAATAAAACATAGACATACCATTGCTAATAAAACATTTATTCAAGTTTTTATTTTTACAATACATGTGTACATGTGTTGGTGAATGTGTCTGAAACATAACACAGCCAAATTAAACTTTGCATATTATATAAGAACAAGTACAATCACGATAACCATTTATTTCTCGGCATTTTCATTTCTTTTTTTTAATGAACTTTCCCTGAGGACATTCTTACAATTGAGCATTTATTTATTATAAGTAACAAAAGGAATTTTGATTGTTCCAGCTGTGGCAAAGAAATACACTTTGATAAGCGTACAGTACTACAGATGAAAATAACAACACAAGTAATTAAAAGCTTTGGAATTTAAGGATGAAATTCTCCACTGACATTTCTCTGTAGAATTTAATGTAGTTATGCTGGAGAACTGAGGCTCCAGAAGAAGGGAGCTTGGGAATGTTTGACCTTATTTCCCTAGTTCACTAGAAAAATGTAATTCCTTTCATCTTAGGCAAAAAGAAGTCTGACTAATGTGAAATCTCACCCTACCTGACTCGAAGACTGAAAATACAGGAATATAAATTATATTGTTTGTTTGTTTTCATATTTGTAGACATGGTGGGAAGTAAAAGAACTTAATCATACAGCAGTGTCCCACAGAGAGTCTACACTAGGTACAAGATCATCCAGATTTTTCTGGATGAGGACATACCAGCAAGTTACCCTGGGAGAAAAGTTCCCATGCATCACTTTATTAATACTAATGCTTTCATTTACATTTTCATGTCATTGTGACTTCAAAGTTTTGCACATTTTTAACCTGTGGTAGAAGAGAATAATCTATTTCACATATATAAGTGAGATAAGAAAGTATTGTAGCACACCATGCTTTTAAACAGCACTAGGTAGGGAAATATCAGTCTATTATCAAGTGTTTGATTGTACATTATATTACTGCAAAAAAGTTCTTTTTGATAGCATTGACAAAAATACTTGCTGTTTAAAAATCACTTTTAAATTTTGTGGGATTTTTTTTTTTTTTAATTGTGATTATTCTGTATGTGAAAATTATGTCTTAAGATGTCATGGACCTTTAATAGTTAACAGCTTACTTCAGACAAATATCTCTTCAGCTTTTTTTTATTTTCCTTCTTAAGAATCACAGATAATTTTTTTTTTTTTCCCCTATGGAAGTCAGATGATATGTAATGGAAGACAGCAGTCGAAAACTTGTTATTCATTCTAGTGTGGCAAGACCTAAAAGCTCTCATGAGAAATGACGCAAATTTCTCCCTACGTGATTATCCACTCTGGGTCATGGTAGTGCAACAATTACTTTTCTAATATAAAATCTGGGGTTTGTATGCAAAGGTTTTGGGGGGATTTGGTTTTGTTCTTCTTAAAAATTCTGCCTGCTTTAGGTTGGAAGATCGTTTATCTTCATTTTATAGAAGCCAGAAAAAATTGAGCCCCCTTTACACGCACTGGGCAAACGCCTGTGTCAGTTTCAAGTTTGGCAGGATATCATGGCAGTTTCAGGACCATCGCTGGAGGAGGAGAATTCAGATCTTGGCCAGGAAATATTTCCCTTCTCTCAGCAAAGCATAAGGGAAAACAAAAAGGTACTTTTGTGAGGAAGACATAGACGTGTCACAGCTAGTATTTCTAGCAAATAAAATGCTGCTTATTTAACAGCTCCATCAGCAAAACGGAATAGGTGGCAGAAGGCCTTGATGTTTGAGACAACAAGTTTGTGTTCAAAATGACAGAAGTGCTAGTAAGGTGCATTTGCAGTACTTTATTGTGAAGGTAGCAGCAGCAGTTGATGTGAAATTATATGAAAATATATGTG
The DNA here is from genome assembly GCA_027574665.1 of Rhynochetos jubatus. Lineage (NCBI taxonomy): Eukaryota > Metazoa > Chordata > Aves > Eurypygiformes > Rhynochetidae > Rhynochetos > Rhynochetos jubatus. Next base: position 77,854,114 of record CM050690.1, on the reverse strand, counting down.
AGAATTTTTAGTAAATTATTTGGGACATTTGCCCAAGTTTAGTTACAGCTCAAAATCTTTACTCCCACCTTATGAGTTTAAAGCTGTGATGAAAACTCAAAGTGACAGCGTTGTCAACACACTGAGACATAATGCCACAGAGCACTGTGCTTCCAGGCCAGCAAACAAAACATCAGCTTCACAATAAAAAGGCATTGAAATAAGGAAAAAAAGCCACTGTATGCTATGTATCATCACCCTATAATGATAGAAAGTAGAACAGCACATTTACTAACGAATGCAGGGGCAGGAGTACATCTGTAGGGAGATTCTGTTCATAGTAGTGCCATAATCAGGAGCCTAATTTATTCATCTCTAAATCTGCATGATGATGGGATTGAGTAGCAGTAGTAGCCTGCTATTAGTCTGAATGTTTGATTAAAAAGAAGAAAGAACTTCCTCATCTCTTTCATACACACATACACAAAACAAAGTGAGAAAACGATAAAGGAAAGACCTAGGGTGTACTTCTTGCATACAAGAGTAAGCAAAGCAAGATGAAAAGGATTTGAAATTATATTTAATGCCACAGCATCTCTGTTCCTTTATAATAACTCCATTAAACTCAACAACTGAAAGGATACAAAGAAGTTTGCTCTCTTTTCTGTTCAAATTCAGATCTCTCACACTTTCCCAGAGTTGCTATTAGGTATTGGTGTTTAGATTTACTTGCAGATGAAGCAGCACCTTTGCTCCACTGTTTCATGTGAAATCTCAGGAGGAGACTGTAAAAGGAATGAATAGGACCATGGAAAACATCACATTTTCTCCTTCCACCTGCTCCAGTGCAGACACCATAGCAATCATCATCCTTTAGGGTTTGAAATGTTGATGGGAATGAGGCTGTGGTCCAGCGAAAAAAAAAGATACAGAATAAATACATAACCTGATTTTCTGGTTGTGGTCAAATGCTGTGGCCTTTAGACTTTACTCAGACACTTATCCCATGGGCAATGCTGGTAAAGCTGCATAAGTCAAGTCAAAGCCACCTAGGGCCTTTATATATGGGATGTATAATTTGGTTTGAGAGTGACAATGAGTCAAGATAATATTAGTGACACAAATATATAAAGAGATAACATTCTTCTTTCTTCAAGAGCTACATGGGTTCTACAAAATCTCACCAGTGTCTCTTGATACAGGAGGGCTTGTTAACATGAGTGATGCAAAACATGAGCTCCAGGAGTCAATTCTCAAGGAACAGAAGCAAATAAAACTAACTAACTTGAAAATTGACCATTATTTTTAAAAAAAGAAAAAGGCAACTCCCATCAAAAAACAGTGTTGTGCCCACTCACACACACAGGCAATCTTGATTGACAATTTGGAATCACAAAGTTTCCTTGCTAGTGTAATTAATATGTAACTATTGTTATTACTGTGAATAGGTATTGTTATTTTTAACAATTGTGAAATAAAGACCTTTAAAAAAGACCAAGATACTGAAATGCCAAGAGTTAAAACAAAACAAAACTAAATACAACACAGAGAAGGAGACCCCAATTAAAGAGCTGTAAGTCTAAATGGAATTGTTGATCTGGGTATATTGGGAAAATTACAGCCATAGAATAGGTTGTCGTACAAAGCACCAAACTTGCCAAGCCTCTGGTGTTACAGTAGCAATAATATGCAAAATCTGCAGAGTCTCCTGGTGACATGCCAAGAGGAAAAGGGGAGCATTTTGTTTGTCTCCTGCACTATCTCCTTCAATAACTTAAGCTAAGGCAACAAAATCACTGTTGGCATCATTGCACCTGCTACAAACATCTTTCAGCATAGTAGTGTCAACAAGGTGATGTGATCTTGTCCTACCCTACTCTGACACAAATACATTATCCAACAGTGGAGATTAAGCTTTAGAGACTTGGTGATGAGCACATTCTAAAAAGCCTAACTTTTTATTCCTGTGAAGAAAGAAAAAGAAGCAGTACACCATGAAAGTGAACAGCACTGAGAATCTACTGAGAATGCCCTATGAAGGTTTTCCCCAACCTTCTTTGCTCCTCAGTAGTAACTGAAGGATGAAAAATTCTACAGATGTGGCTTAGGTACACAAACAGAATAGACTGTTAAAAAAAACCAAAACAAAACAGAACAAAACAAAAACGTTCTGCTGTATGCTTTCTAAAAGAAAACATACCCAAATAGCATCATCTCAGATAGTTTTCCAAAATTGAGCCAATTCTTTTGGCTCTGAGGCAGTTACAAAGACTCGATGAGTTTGCAATACTTTAATGATGAATGAGGTCCTGCAGACCGTCAAAAACTCACTTGCAATGGTGTCAGGGGCTATTTGCCATAGTTTGTGATCAGAAGGCTTAGCTATGTTACGTGACACAAGACTTTTGCTTGTAATAGCACTTTACGCTTTTCCTGCCTCCATGTTTTATGTTCTTTCTGATTGGCTAAACATAAAGGAAACAGCTTTAGGACTGAACTGCACTGTGAAACTTAAGTATGAAAAAAGTTGAATTTGACCTCTGAGCTTTCTTGGTTCTTCTTTGTTCATGGCTGCAGTTGAAACTGTTATTTGAGAAACAAACTTTTCTACAAATTCTACCACCTTCCTTATTCCAGAGATCAGCTAAAACCTGGTCTATAGATCTTTATGCTAGACATTCAGGTAGCATCAATTAGCAGAGATAAGATAGTATCAGAGTTTCACTGGTTAGCACAAATTGAGCATATAGTTCTGCAGTTTTTGAAGCAAGGTATGCAGATTAATTTAATGAGAGTTATGACTAAATAATGTCATGGGCCTCCAGCATTCTTATAGGAACACCTAATGACACTTCAAGACTGTATTTTCACTGGGTTTTTTTGTTGTTGGTTTTTTTTTTTGTTTTTTTTTTTTACTTAGAATTTGGCAGTGGGGGAATACAACACTGCTAATCATTATCTGGCATGCATATGTTATTATGGATATAAGAACATATATCTATATGTTAATTAAATAAGCATGATTGATCATCAACAGAAATTTTCAAAACTACACAAAATTTAAAACACTTCAAAAGATTTTAGGGTTTCTGCTGATTCCACCCTTATGCTCTTTTCATACACATTCCAAGGATTTATCAATATTTTAGGATGAAATTTACCTCACTGATACACAAATGTCCAAAAATCTGACATTTAAACTGGTAATATTGGCTACCTTCATGGAGACACTGCCATTTTCAAAAGCAATTGGGACGTTTTCCAGTGGTTTGTCATTAGGAAGTGGACCTACCCCTCACTATTGACTGAGGAGAAAGACTAGCTTACAGCCTCCAATTCAACATTGGATTTTCAGGATGATATATCTTGTTTAATAAATACCAGTCATTCAATTTAGAAGGTTCATAGAATCATACATATTTTCCTTTTGATTTTCTCCCACATTGAGCACAAGGCATATTAGCATCTCCAGTGTTTTAGAAGAAAATATATATTTGACATAAAAGATGCAAAAATCTCTGAACTTCTTCTATGCCACAGGAAGATGGAAGTTGAGTTCAGAAGCCCTGCTGATGTCCTATGAACCTGCAATAGCACAGTATTTTTTAGCTGATGTTACGAAGTGGACTTCAGCCCACATTAGAGAGGAGAGGACAAATAACTACAGTGTGTGCTAAACTGACCTGAGGGAAATTTCCTATTAGCAGGAGATAAACCCAAGAAGTCTAGTTGTATTATAAAACCAGAGCAATGCAACTTGTTCCAGGGGCACTGTTTGGGCATACAGCTCACAGTGCAATGAGGCCTTATTCTTCATTGTGACATCATTGTTGTAATGCAAATAAATAAATGCAATAAAAGCACCACAAAAGGCAGAAGAATAACATCTGTCTTAAAACTCATCAGATTAATAATGCAAGGAGTGATTTCAGGAAAGGAAATTAAGCTGTTAAAGCGAAATACAGTAAGCTCTGACACAGAAAATACTCCCTATGATCCCCATGGTAGTTTTCCTTGAGTAAGGAATGTTGGGCTCAGACTGTGAATGAATACTGACAATCTGGCTATATAGCTGGCAAGGTTTAAAACATAAAGCAACCATTCATGGGGAGAAGGGGTAGAGGGAGATAAGAATGATACTCTGGTTCCTGTAACCCCAGTTCACATCTGGATCCCTGGTAGTTAAAAAGTGGGAGACAACACTTGAAGGACAAACATATAGGAATAACACGGGATGTGTGGTAACATGTGAAAGGATTGCAGGCTACATGACATTATAACCTGCAATAACAGAAATGTGCAGTAATTGTCTCTGTGTACAAATGTTACCATCCGTCTCAAAGCCTTTCCTTATTTAAGTATAGGATACAAATTTTGTGAGTCCTGGATAGTTTCTGGTGTTTCACTAGCTACCTCAGCTGGGACAGAAGCATTAGTGTATGACAGCAGCAGCCGTACACTAACAAAACTTTAGGAGGCCTAGCAAATTCTGTGGCAAAAAGACTTGTTTTATATAGCCACCTAGACTCTGAAGGTTATTACATTTGCACTGCAGAACTAAGAGTTCATATTTCTCATGAAAGCCCTTTCATCATGATTGTTAAGTGCTGCACGTAGTTCATCTTGCTTCTTAGTAATGTTCGCTGGCTTAGGCTCAGCATTTTATTAACATAGCTATGTGGCCTGCTGACTGGAGCAATGTTGTGGCTGGACAGTTCAGTGTGTGCCTTGCTCCATGAACCAGAGTGTTTCTAAATACTTAAATCACACTAGTTGTATATTAGGTACAAATACTCTGGTTTGGATCTGGCTGTAAATACATAGCTCAAGGTTACATGCTAAGCCAAAGCTGAGAATTGTCTTCCCACTCTCCATGTCCAGCCCTAGGCTATACTCTGATCTGTTAGTGAGTTATGCATATTCATGTTTTCATAGCCTCAGGAACCAGGACCTTGTACAAGGCCTCAGACATAGGCACAGGTCTTCTCTTGGTGGAGAGTAACATAAAGCAATAGAACAGAAAGACTGGCCACATGCTAAAAAGAAGATGAGGCCAAGGGAGGCACCAAGACATGTCTCAAGGACCTCCAGTGGGCTTGAAAGCTGTTTCTTCTGCAGATCTTCTTGCCTGCAGATATGCTGTTTGCCTTTTGAAGGGTGAATTCTCCCTCCAGCACAGAATGCCTGGTGGTATGGGGAAGGCATAACTTTCCTTTCTCCTTGCAGCACCTTTTTTCCATCTGTAATCTAGTGAGGCTATACTCCCATCTGCCTATGAAACTGTCATACCAGAAAATTGGGCAAGGATCCTGAAAAGTCCCTACTTCTGCTAAAAGCACCTTCCTTGAGAGTATATGTACAAAGATCAAGCTCTACATAGGTGTAGCACCACAGTCTTAACTCAATTTGTAACTCAGTTTTCCAACTGGATTTTTCTCCCTTCTTTTCTTTACAGAGAGGTACTCTTCCCTTTGGATTTTTCATACTAATGTAACAGTGTAAAGCACAACATGCTGGATTCACTTTCTTTGCCACCAATACAAATTTCATCCATCAAAACACCAACTACAGGCTACAGGCCCTATCTTCATAAAATACACTGGAAACCTTAATGGGGTGTCATTCATCCCTACTCTTATTATGATGATACAAGAGATGTGTATGCTTTAAAAATTAAAGTATATATTCCTATCCATAGTGAAGTCTCCTTGTATATAGGCTATCATATGCAAATAGAAAATTATTAATCAGACCTTTCCAATACAAGGTGAAAGGATTTCACCACAACTTTCAGAACACCCATTTTTTATTCTAAACATTCTCCAAACATATGTGTACAGATACAAGCAGGCCACGTGCACATTTGGTAGTAAAAACTGAGCTTCTCAGTTGAATATCTGCACCAAAAAGGAGGGTAAAAATTTAAATGTCTTCTGCAGAACCTGGCTGGGTCTTCATCAAACTTGTCAAATATTGGTATATAGCTTTTCAGCTAGAGCTGCCTAATTTGGATTCAGTTTGGAAGCAGGACTGATCCTCTGCTGGAAGAAGTTATGGGTGTCATGATGATGTATGACAGAAACAATATCTTCTGTCTCTGTTTCATTCTCATTAGAGAAGAGCCAAAACCTATGGATAACAGGGCCAATTCATAAACTAGCATCAGCTTTGTTGTTCTGATACCACAAAGACTCTCTGCAGCTCTCTTGCAATGTTAGGATCTGGCAGAAAAAATACTGAAGGAAATTGCTTTAAAAGAGAAACATCTCCGGCTTTTCATCTCAGGCCTGTAGTTTCTCTCACGTAATTCACACATCCTGATGAATCTAAGGAAAGAGCAAATGGGGAAAATCAACTGATTCATGTAAGGAAACCAATGTCAATGATACAAATGTACTTGATTGGTATCCATTTGATTATCTTTGCTGACTTCACTTTGCTTTTTTGATTGAACAGTGCTCTAGTCAGATGTCCTTTCTACTTGTTTTCATACAAGACATAACCCAAACCATTCAAAATCTTGAGTAAGTAATTTGCAAACTAAAGCAACATCAGCAAGAGTTGCAAACTGTGATTCTACACATGCAAATACAAAATAAAACAGTCACGCTCCTCTTCTGAAATAATTAGAACCCTACTCCTAGAGAGTCAGAGCAGAAGTGATTTTGGAGCAGGAGACTGTAATTAACCAGAAACTGAAGAATTCGACCTGCACAGTCACTTTTTGTTACAGAGAATTGTTGCTATCTATAGAAACAAAAACCATCAACAGTATGTTAAGGAGTCCATTAATTATCTTTATTCATTTTGGGGATCAGCAGACTTGAGGTCCATGGAATTCTGTTTTCTCTCTTGAATACTCTCATCTCCCTCAGCCCTGGGGATGTTGCTCACAGGGAGAACCAAAGTCTGTACTAAGTGCATTGCATAACACATCCCATTTACACGCTCCCAGTCACAAAGTCTCAGCACTGTAATTTCCTCCCTCCAAGCATCCTGATGTTACAGCTGCAGAATGGTACCGACTGCTGGACGTAGAAAGAGTTAATACTGATTTGTGAAGGAAATAGGTAGCTATGTTACTAATGCCAAAAGAGTGAAACAGTCTTTATTCTCCCTCTGACCCTGCACTGCCAGCTGCAAGCCTTTCGCAGGCACAGGTTATTACACGGCGCTTGAGGAATGCTGTAGCTCCCCTCCATTATTCTGATGAGGTTTTTTGTATTTTCTTTTTTTCCCAGAGCACTGTATCTTTTCCTGGGAACAAGTCACCAGAAGGGAGCTTTTTAATCTGTCACTCAGGGACTCATATAACCAAGTACCTGTATAACAGGGTTTGTGGGATCTGGGGAAGATTGAGTTCTTCAGTCAAGACTTGAAGGTGTGACCTCCTGATTTAGAAGACAGAGTGCTACTTCTGGAGTTTACCACTTCCACCATCCTACCCATCTGTTTTTGTCAAGATCAAGAATTGTGCTGCCAGTGGAAAAGGCTGCAGTTCTTAATGAAATCAGAAGTGCTGGGAATTAAATCTGTGGTTTCTGAAAGATCATCAGCACTCTGTTTTAACCCCTTTCTCTTCTTCAGACTTTTCAGATTCAGATCGTTTGCTGTTAAAAACTTCCAGAAATTTGGGGTTTTTTTCCTTCTTTTTGCAATTAATTTGTAGTATTTGTTTACAAGGATTATCATTAGCATTCAAAGATACTTTTTTTTAATTACTGTTCTTTGTTATAATGTCAGACAGAAGGGTAAAACAGACACCAGACAGACATATAACTCAGGAAAAAACTCAGTAAACCTCAGGAGAGAACTATGCAGCAAAGATACAAATACTGATTTTGCTGTAGTAAATCTGAAAACAAACCTATGACAGTGAATGGATCAAACCGTCAGCTGATGAAGACTGGTTTCACCCCATGGCATAGAATTCACCACTCAATTTATCTCTAGGTTTACCTCCAGTGGAAATAAGAATTTGAAAGCTGGAGGCTCCAGACTTTGGAGCTCAAAACAGGAAAAGCCATATCCTCAATGGACAACACCTAGTATGCAAGTACACCTGCCTGCAAAATCTGAGGCATTTGGTACTATTCCTCACTGAGACAGTTAAAAATCCTTTCTGAAGATGTGTGGCCTTCTGATCATCCTCCTGTTGGTCTTTTTGTTTGCTTGTTTGTTTGATTTGGTTGGAGGGTTTTTTGGGGTTACTTTGATGGCTTTTTTTAATTGGTTGGCTGGTTTTTAATCAAGAAAATGCAGATAACACAACTGCACGCAACACTGAGGAGACAAAGCAGTTGTCCTGTAGACAGAGCACAGGACAGGAGATTAAATTTGTCTTCCCATCTTTCATAATAATTCTCTTGGTGTCTTAAAGCAACTAAATTCCCTAACATTCAATTTCTACATCTCCAAAATAGTAAGTGATCATGAGCACCTTGGTAAGATTTATTGCCATTAAGATTTACAGTGAATCAGCTGTTTGATTGTTACTATTGTCCTCATTATCATGCATACTTATTATTATTGTTCTTTTATATTTCTGCACTGGTGAGAACAACTTAAAAGCATATACCACTGTACGGGGATCTACAACTTGCAATGGAATAACTAGCCTGAAAGATAACCTTGCCACTAACAAGGTAAAAATGAGACCACCAAGCAACACGATGGCCTGCTTCACTGATAACAAGGCTTTCAAATAACCTGAGCCAGATTCTGTTCTCAGTGAGATGAATATAAATCTGAGGGGTCCTGCTGAGGTCTGCAGGACTATGGGGAAATTACTAAAAAGCGGAATTTGGCCCAGCAGTACTTAAAGTAAACGTGCTTGCTCTAAAGGTCCTGATACGCCTTGGTGCTGCTCAGTGTGCTATACAGAGAAGGAAAAACAACAGACACACACTGATGCTAATTAAAACTGCAGATGTGAATTGGTAGCTAGATTAAATAACACCTCTGGAAAGAGGGGGAGCTGCCAGATACAAAAGCAGAAAGCTCCTCAAATATATGGCTCAAAGGGCTGTTGCTGATCTAATTTCTTCTAATTTCTCAAAGGAGAACCAATAGCCCTCTCTTTCTGGGTGATGTCTGTCAGTTAAATGGTGACCCATACCTACTCCTAAGTGCAATTTGACTTCTACTTCGTACAGATTACCCAGGAACTCAGGTGGGTATTTAGAGAGATCTCTTAAGCAGTCCTATTTTATCCTACTTGGATGAAAATAGAGCAGACTGGACACACATGGAATGGACGCTACCAGAACAGCTCATTTTCAGCCCTTTTTAGTTGCAGAGTGTGTATGGAAAGCTTAAGTTACCGACAACAGTCAGCAATGCAGTTCGAAAATACATGGCTCACGGCTATGTGTGCTATATGTGACAGCTCTTGACAGTATTTTTTAATCTCATAGGCAAATTCAGTCCTATTTTCACTGGACCCAGGGAGTTGGCTTGAAAGAGAATTACTCTGCCACGAAACATGCATGAAACTTTTCTTTTCGGTTATGGGAGTCCCTGAGAATTAAAAAAATGTACTAAGGAAGAAAACAAATAACACACAAAAACCCCACAAACCAAAACCTGAAAATAAAATCAAGCTAAGCCTGTCAGCCTGGCATATCATTGCTGAAGACGTCTCCTGTGGCTGCTATTCCTACAACAGCTGCTGTGTGGCATTGCTCCCCTTCAGATGAAAAGAAGCAGTGTGCAACACCAGTGAGTCAACGGCACTCACTGTAGCGCATTTCTTGAACAGTCCTATTCCTTGTCCTCGTAACAAACTGTTCTAATTGTTATGTTGACTATTATGGCTAAAATTGCAATGCTCTGCTGTTCAAGAATTTTTGCCTATATTTGTGTAGAGCTACAGGGAGCAAAAAAGTGCCGTTTACAAATTATTATTATCTAAGAAAAAAGGAAACACCTTGAAAAATAATCTACTGGCTATGAAATTTATTATGAAATATATTTCAATTAAAAGACTACATAATTTATATGCATAAGCTTTTCTTCTGTCAAGTTTATATTTTGGTTGTCTTGTCATAATGCCCTGAAGTAAGCACTTCTGAATTTTAAACTTTAGCATTTATCTTAGCAATCATGCTGTGAAGATAAATATCCCTTGAGGAAGATACACAATTGAATCTTGTATACTAGTAAGTTAGGCTTTGTACAGGTTATTACTGCACTAGAAAGCATGGGGGTTCAATAACAACAATTAGCATTTAGAGACACACTGTTTATGTTCAGTGCATTGTACAAGCACCAGTTAATTAAAGCCATGCAATGGCTGTGATTCTAAACCTCGGTTCTGGAATCCTTGGAAACATTTGTGTGGTATAAAAACGTAATAAACCAGTTGCAAAATCTTCATTAAAATTTTTTCCTGCTGCTGAACTTTCTGAAGGTGTCTTTTACTCATATCTCTTCTAGCACAGGGGACACAAATGCAGTACGGCTCAGAACTGCTGTGGTAAAGCGGTACCTCACAGCCGCAGCAGCAGCTCCTGAAGTGAAGAGCACAGTTCAGCTTTTCACCAGTTTAAACAGTTCTGCACACCTTTGCATGGTCAGCATGAACCAGAAGGGTGAACTGGAAAATTACCATTTTTTTGTGAACAGGCTATTTTTTAGCTGGCTCAGTTCTCTGATCCATGTAAAAATGCTTGGGGCGAGCACAACCTACGGAACAGCATGTGAAGAAAGAGTCCTGGGACAACAACAGGTCGGTGAGGACAGTCACGTAAGTGAGTATTCAGCTGTCACACACCTTAATTTCAGTGTGTAACCTAGGTTAGGTGTTTAACTTAAATCAGGGTGTTGTTGCTTTTAAGCCAATCTAAGACTACAGTGTTGTGAAAGAATACAGCGATCTTCTGTGCCATAGCACTAACACTCCGACGGCATGTAGTTGGCCACAGCTTACTGAAAAAAAATCCAGAAAAAATTATTAGGAAAAGTACTAGTATAAGCATGGGGAGGAGGTGTTAATTCATGATTATGAATACAGTAAAATAGGTGTTCATGACTTCTTGACACCTGCACAGACTTAGATTAGCTGAAACTGATGGTGAAAATGCACCCACAGATTTGCTCTGGACTGGCCTTTGATGGAGTCTCTTTCACTTTGCTGACCACAGAGAAAATGTATGGCCTTTAGACCACCAAAGTAGGCATTACATTAGCTTTTGAATAAAAATTAGAAGCAATAAGGGCTTCTGAGGAAATGCAGAATCCTAGAAATAAAACTGCCTTCCTAGCACATGTTTCCCTTCACTCTGTGGAAGAAGGTTTGTTGCTAATGGCCCTGATGCTTCTTTGATTTACATGGGAACAACCTTATGGGGACAGAAAAGCCATGATAAATGAGGAGATGACCACTCCACCAGGGAGCAGGAGAGCGAGGAGCTGGTTCCAACCTCTCCTTACTGTCTGCTCTTCCTCTCAAGTTGCCTGCCAGCCTGCAAGAAGCCACTGCAGTGGTTATTTATCTCTACAGTGAGGACTTCCTCTCAGGCATAGTCTTATTGATTTCAGTGCTGGCTATAGTACTTATTTTGTAACCTGAACAACTTATACTCTTCTCTGCCAAGTGGCACAAAAGCTGAACATATATTAGGACCCCATAACATTTCAGAGAGTATTACCGCCTTTGTCCTGTGTTGTTATTGTCTTTAGACTTCATAAGCAGTGAGGATCCAGATCTATGATTCTTATGTTTGCTAATATATGTTCAAGACTCTTTTTTTTTTTTTTTTTTGATCCTGGTTCTCATTTCCTACAGAAACAAACCTTTTGTGATCACGATCATTCTGTCTGACTCTAATTCCCCTCTCCCTGCCAAACTTCTGGAACTCTCAGCCACTTTCAAGTAACTGTGGGAGATGAAAGTTTATATTTAAGGTCTTAAGTGTTTTTAGGAAAAGTGACATTTTTTTAAGGGATTGATTCCCAAAACAACATGGCCATGAAAGGCTGGAAGGATGGCTGATCAGTTGTCATTAGGTGTTACAGCCCAGCAGTCACCAAGCACAAAGCTCTGGACCCACATCTTGCACTATCTGGTAGAGACACTTTTAAGGGCATAGAGGGCAGCAGGAATATTTCAGGACAATATGGGGAATTGTAGGGTGATAGGATAGTTGTTAAAAAATGAGCTTCTGTAGTAGTTTTGTTTCTAATGGATGTTGGATTTACTTCCTTTCTTATCCCTGTTGACTGATGTCCTGATTGTGACAATCTTGTTTTTATATAATGAATCTAGAGTTAGGGCCCCAGTCAGCTGCTCCATGCACTGGGAGCAACTGTCTTTCCTCAGCATTTGATACATTCTTTTCCTCTCTCTGCAAGTCTGAGAAAGCAGAAAAAAACCTTAAGACCTGCCAGAAATGTTGTTCGTCTTCCTCCAGTGCTTGGATAAACTGGTGGGTAGGAGTACTGTGTGCTAAGATGGTGTTTTACAACTGTCCAATTGCTCAACTCAGATTATTCAGAGGAAATTTCCTCAAACTACATTGGCAACTAGAAAATAACTGGCCAGTGAAGTGTGTATATACCCACATGTTCAGGCATAGAAGGTTTGAGATTCCCTTTCTGAAGCTAAAACAATGCTGCCCTAGTCAGTTTAGATTGAGAGTTCAGGTCAGTCTTACTTTCTCGTGTGATCTTGCCATCTAATTATAAGCATTAGTGGGAATTCTTAAAGAAATTTACTGAAATACAGTTCTTTTAGAGCTTTTCTGTGCCATCCAATATTTTTTTTTTTTTTTATGTCTTTCTCTGTGACATGCCCCAGACAGACTAGTCTGACATCTATGGTCACTGTTACAACCTTTAGCATTATAGTATTGTTTTAAACAATCCTAAGGCTGAATTTCAGGCCAGTGTACTTTCTATAGTGTCTCACCAACAGATAATCCCTCTGGATATGATGAACAGAGCAGATTCCCCCACTATCTTCCTCCACCAGAACATTAGGGTACACATTATACCACCACCCCACTATTCCCTGTCAGGAGATTCCTCTTGCCCTGAACTCACACATTCACTGGAGCAGAAAAGAAGAACTAAAAAAGAAAAAAAAAAGTCATCTATATTGTAAATCGAAGTAATTCTACTCTTGTCTGTACGGCTATGCTGATATTCACTAGACAAGAGTTCAGCTTAAAATTTCCACCAATAGAAGCAGCCATGTTTCAGCATTACCTGCAGCTTTCTCAGAGCACCAGTATTTTAAGTATGCAACAAAACAGAAAACCACAGTGTAGCCATTGCTCCCTTGTAGCTGGTTGCTTATTTTAGACAGGGAGAAATCTGTTCCTTTCAAAATATAATGGAAAAGATTACTAACCACCAAATATACAGCAGCTGGAGATGCCACTTTGAATGCAACACACACATCAAAACACAAACATTTTTAACAGGTTCTAGTACACAACTGAAAAAAATTAAGAAACTGTATACAGATAGCATTGCATGTGTTCTATTCATGCTCTCTGCTTCTATGCATTTTTGTCATTTAAGGATATTTTTAAAAAATAAAATCTGATGAATGCATAAAAAGAAAATGATTCATTTTGCAACCGTAACCTAATCAGCTCCAAATCTCTGTAGGTTGTAGGACACACCACTGAGCTGAAGTCATGTTGAAGAAACAGCTTAAAATTACTCACAGTCCCCTGTTTCTGGGAAGATTAGGTATTTGGAGGGAGAGGGAGAAAGGGGAGGTGTTTGGGAATTTTTTTGTCATTCTTCCCCGAACTAGAAGCGAACAGCTTCAAATGCTGCAAGCATCCGGTTTGAAAGGGTGACTTCAGAGTGCAGGACTACCTGGATTTATTTTCTCAGACATAGAAAGTGGCACTAGGTGAGCTGTGTGATCTCCAGACAGTTGTGCTCTTTCTTCGTGAAATGCTTTGAGATTTACAATTTCAAGCCACTGTTGCAAACAAAAACTCTTAGCAAAAATAAGATAGATAAATAAGTTTTCTATAGGATTTTTAAATCAATCTTAACAATTCTATTTGCAGGGATATTATTCTCCCTTCAGATTTATTGTATGATGTGAAAATTGTACAGATGGGGTAGCATCTTTTATTAAATTAACTGGCTATTTAGAGTAATTTCTATAGAATCCAATTTAATTTCTATAATCCCCTATAGGTTTCAAACCTTTTCCATTCTGCAGGATTTCTCTGTAAGGACAGTTATTAGTGGCTGCAGGATTTGATTCACAGCAAAGTTGTTTTGTAGAAAGGAAAAACGGCTTCACTATAAAAGATTTCAGTGTAAAGCAGGGTCTGTTTTTGCAGGCAAAGGCTCTAGGCTGATGCAACTCCTTCAGCCAAACTTGGGCTGGATATGGCCATGGTGGTGATATAAAGCTAAATAGGGGTTCAGTGACATTTTACTCAAGTGACTTTTTGAGGGTTCAGCCCCCAGGCAGTCCACTTGGTTTCTTTTTTCCTTTTTTTTTTTTATTTTTGAGGTAGACTTGTACACCACCAACTGAATGAGAAATCAGACTGCTTGCAGTGAGTAACTCAGGTATAAAAGCAAGTCCTTTCTAGGGGTAAATGGCCCCTTAATCTGCCATTCGGTAGAAGCTGGTAGTTTCTCAGCACCAAGTTACATCCTATCGATCTACCTGTGATTGTGCAGCTCTTATTGCCCTGCCCATTGCCCGACATTTTGTGAACTATTTGAGGCTGCATTTTATGAGGCAGCGGTACACATGGTCTCTGCCAAAGCCCATTCGGGACAATGTGAACAGGAGAAGCAACTTAGCCAGAAGCAACAGTTTCTCTACCCCAGCTCCAATGAGTAGCTAGATAGAAAAATCAGATTCACAGTCTCTCTTAAACACTGAATCACACTCTTGTGCCTAAAGTACTTCACAAACACGTTTTCAGTTGCTTTCCCAGCACACTGTGGCCCTTCGAATCAACAGAATCGAGAAGCAGCTCAGACCGAGGGTTTCATTTTGCCAGCAGCCTGCAGCATTAAGAGCGTGCAAGTCGTACACACCTTAAGTTTTAACGGTTGCCATGACGATGAAAGGAGGCATTACAAAATGCACAAGCTGTTGAACATGTTGCTGGAGCTGAGAGGAAGAGCTAAGAATAAACTTTCAGCTAATTCTCCGTAACGGCGCGCTCCAAGCAGCTGCTGCTCGGCCAGCATCACATCCCAGTCAAGCAGCTCGTTAATATGAGGCAGATTGGAGCAGGAGAGTGTTGCCCCACTGAGTGCTCCCAGGGCCTGATACCTCCCGGCTGTGCCACTGCTTCCAGCCCAACAGCTGCAAATGGAGGCTTCTGAAGAAAGAAAGGGCTAATTTTATTATGATGATTATTATTACTATTTAATTCCTCATTTCCGTGGGGCTGACAGATAAGATCGCACCAGCTGCCTGTGTGTGAATAAACCTTCTTTATTTTCATACTAACTGCAAAAGTCCCCTCACACAGAGGCTTCGGTGATCAGCTGGAACAATAGAAAAGGTGTCCGCCTGGCACTGTTGCAGGAAAGGAGCCGGAGTTTTGAAGCAGGGGGAAAATGAATATCACCCCTCACCTGTTTTGCCGTGTGTATGTGCTTCTGCCTGAACATACTAAAGGGGAAACATTTTGGGGTTCCTGGCCCCAAAGACAGGGGAAAAAAGGCTTCAGGGTTTTTTTAAGAGTATCCCTGCCTCCCCAGACATCCTCTCACAGGGACATAGGGTCTGAGTGAAGCTGAGAGGGCAGGTAAAAGCTCCATGTGCTCCCCCTGAAAGCTGCCCTGAGAGGCAGTTTTTCCTTTCCTACTCCCCTCAAATATGTCTCTCCACACTTAGTGATTTGAGGCAGAATTTTCCTAGCAGCTGTGTGTAGGTCGTCTGTTTTTCTGTCTGAGAAACACCCACTAGATGGCAACATCCCTCATTCCCTCACCTAGCCCTGAAAGAGCTGGATCCCTCTTGGCGCAGGGGGTGGCAGATGAGACACGGGGATCTTGGATGCTATCGTGC
The DNA here is from genome assembly GCA_027574665.1 of Rhynochetos jubatus. Lineage (NCBI taxonomy): Eukaryota > Metazoa > Chordata > Aves > Eurypygiformes > Rhynochetidae > Rhynochetos > Rhynochetos jubatus. The sequence continues at coordinate 77,838,120 of CM050690.1, read as the reverse complement.
GCTGAGATTTCCTAAGCACAAAGAAAAACAGATCAGCATAATATTCATTAGCAAACTTATCCTATCTTTAAAAAGAAATTTCACCGTCAACAACAAAATGTGCATCACCGCCATCTGTTGAGGACATAGAGGGGTATTTCTGAGCACCTGTCCAGAAGCAATTTCAGGCCTTGCAACTGAAATAAACTCCTCCATTAAGGAAAGAGAACTATAGTCCCAGTACAATTTCATGTCCATACTCCTTGCCCTCTGTTCTCCCAGATTTTTTCTGCTGCCTTGTCTTTCTCAAAAACATTCTCTTAAACTAGTTTCGATTAGAAGATTCTGTGTATGTATCTGTTTACATATCTGTGAAGTCCTCGTCACACTTCAAGTAAAATGCATAGAAACAATGGTAAACTCTCTGGGTCTCTGTGCAAAGAACATGTGCGGGGCCACCCCCTCAGTTTCAAATCTACATACATATATTCTCATGCACGCATACACGTACTTGGAGGGACTAGAAATGCACCTAAAAAAATGCAGGGAAATAAAACTTTACAGAAGCAGCAGACAGAAGAAAGGATGGAGTGGAATGTAAGGAAAAAAATGTGGATATGCATTTCCACAGAGTGCTATAGTGATCCAGCATTAAAGGGGATAGTGGAATAATATCACCATCTGATGTGACAGCTTATCATGCAGTAGAAAAGGTCAAGTTTTGAGTCTCCTGTGTAGGTCAATATATGGCACGTTTCTAAGAGATATTGCCCCAGCCCTGCCACAGGCATCAGGTGATGATGTCCTGGGTGATGAGGAACCTATGATTCAATGCAGAGATCCAAGAACTGAACCTCACGGCAGACACAGAGTGGGCCCCACCTGACAAACTGATAACCTTCAGCCTTCAGGTTTTATCCACCTTCTTAGTTTCAAAGGCAGGATGGATGTGTCTCACTTGAGAAAATTAACCTGTGTGTTGAATTTTGTTTGCTTGTTTCTGTTCCCTTTTCCATTAAATATCTGGTGCAGGCTAGTTTTGATATTACTGTTATAGAGCTTTCCACCAATTTGTTTCCTGTCATATGAGCAAACATGAGGTTCAAACCAAACTCAGCTGTTTAAAAGGGGATAAATAAAGGGAGCTTGAGGAAGGAGTGTCACAACCACCTCCACAGACACCAAGGCTCAGAATGAAAAAGGTGTGAAAAACTACAAGATCTGAGCTGTTGCCTTTTTGAAGTCAGGTCCTACTAGGAAGCACAGCATCCCTCACACCTCGCCCCGTCAAAAAAAAAAAAAAAAAGAAAAAGAAAAAGCATGAAGGGGTAGAGTGAGAGGATGTTCCTTAAACACAGTGAACTAGAGTGTGACTGGCACAGAAAGGTTTATAGCTAGGTTAGCTGGAGCACTGTAGTGTGAGGAAGACCATGCACACAACAGATAAAGACCAGAGGAAATATTCACAGAGCAATAAATACTAGAACCATGCTTTGAAATAGTTAAAGCTAATGAAACAGGAAGGCTCTCAGCGTCAGTCACTCATTTGTAACCCTCTGGTGTAGGTCATTGCAGATCTTAGAAAATACAAGAGCCTGATGATGTCTCATCTTGTGCTGACCACTCCCATCTTTAATCAGCAAATGAAATCTGTGCTATGGCAAATCATAGATTTACAGGAGCACAAGACACTTTGGCAATGGATTCACATCATTCTCCTCAAGCTATTTAAGAATGGTCACTTAGGACATATGTACACTGAATGGCAAGGGAAATTAACACTGCCGCATATTGGTTATCCACACCTACGCCTGAAACGAACATGTTTCCAATTAAAAGTGAAAAAGACAATTGTTGAAGTCACTTTGGCAGTGAGAACTCTCCAGCTGCCTCTAGATTTCTGAATAAGTGAAATGTTTGACACAGAAGCATATGTTTTTGGCAACGTTGTTTAATCCATGTTTTAAAGGGAAAATTGAAATTCTACAAAGTGTGAAAAGAAAGATCACTGGAACATTTTTTTGTTTGGAGTGACAGAGACCATGTCACCCTTCTATTCCTGTTCTCTGTAGACTTTCATTTTGCAAGAAATGCCTTACAAATGAACAGATAGGGAACACACAGAGTAGGCACATAGCATGAGAAAGCAAAGTTAGCTGCAGCCTCACATAACAGAGTCCTGCTCTGCAAAGTACTGGAAAGGGCCTTAGAAGCAGCAATGCAGTCTGAATGAGAAAAGTCAATGAAATTTCTCACAAGATTAATCCACATCTTTAAAAATTTGGTCTATTTGTTATTAATGCTGAAGAGGTTGGGTGTGGAGAAGGAACATACCCCATAATTGTAAGCTAGTGAAGAGTTATGGTTTATGGGTATCTCACAGTTCTGCCAAGGGTCTCACATCTCTCAGCCTAGCTCCCAAGCCTAGACTGTCTCTCCCTTTAACTCACCACAAACTTTCATAGGATCAACTGAGTCATCTAACACTATCTACTGCTGTTAACAGGTAGCCTTTAACTGGAAAAGGACCTAGAACACTGTGGCTACTGCCTATGTGCCTACAGTGCATTACCACAGGATTTGGTTATAGAAACCAACTCTTCACTAACTTTCTTTTTTATTTACCTTTATTTGGTGCAATTGTAAGCATTTTTCCACCTCTCAAGTATAACATTAATGAATAATTTCAATTTCTTGTCACAAAACTTTTCAACAAAGTATTTTCTCAATTAGCAGCCAATAAAAAGACCAAAAAAACCCACCTCAAAGCACATCAAAACCATAAAAAACTGAGCACATATCAAGTGTTCATGCCATGTCCTGCATGAAGCTTTAATACCCCTTCTTTGCATTCTGTTTCTTGGCCAGTCTTTGCCCCATTATAATGTGTTTTCCTTCGTGTTCCATGATGGCTTAGTTTCCTTAACAGCCTTTTGTGAGAGAATTTCTCAAAAGCTTCTTGAAAGACCTGATAGATTATGTCAGCCGGTTCTCCTTTATCCAATATTTATTCGACACTTTCAAAGAATTCTAGTAAATTAAAGAAGCGTGATTTTCCTTTACACAACACACATTTCTTTGTCTGTAACATATCGTGCTTATCTAGGATTTTTTATAATCCTACTTTTAATTATCATTGCAGTCCATTTGCTGAAGTAAGGCTCACTGGTGTGTAATTCCCAGGATCATCCCTAATGTCTTTTTAAAAGACAGATAAAACATCTCCAGTGGATGATGTTAATGAGAGATTGTACATTTCTGATAGCAGCCTAACCACTTCGTCCTTAAGTTCCCTCAGCATCTGGTCCAGGTGGCTTGTTACCCAGGTTGGAATGTAGCCAGGACAGAGGGGTTAACACCTCTACCCATGAGAAAAGTGCTTTGAAATCTTTAATGGCCAGATGTATCGAGAACATCAACCTCTATGTATCTGCTGATGTTCAGTTTTTCCAGGAGCACGGAGTCTCATGCTGGGAAAATATCGTGGCTTTCATCTGTGTACTCAAAGGGCAGGATTTTCTTGCCATTTTATAGACTACAAAAGTGATAGAACCATTTCAACCATTTGTATACAAATATGCAGCAATTAGAGTGAATGAATGAAGCTCATTCCATAATTCCACTGAGCACTATAGTATCATGTAATCAGTTTATTCTACCTGCAACATAAAATTCTACTTAGTTACACAAGAGTACGTTTTATCAATTTTGATTTATGAACATCTAAGGCTTTCTTCAGTCACCATTTATGCTCTTGGTTTTTATCATCTCTGCTGTGCTGAGAGTAGTGTCATACAGTGGCATAGTCTATACTATTTAAAATTCCACATACTTCAGTAGATTACCCCATTAACCATTATGTTTTCCAGGCTGTATAGATTAAAGTAATTAAACTTGTCCTCAAAGACCTAGCTCTTTGATTATGGGATCATTCTACCGCCTGCAGCACATTTGAGGTGATTTGCAGTAATATTGTCTTTGGGAATTTAGTGACCATATTACACTGACAGCAGTGAGAGCTGGTGGCCTTCGCAAAAAACAAATTTCATCGTGTCCCTTAGAAAAGATCTCACAGAGGCATGTTGGGGCAAGGCAGCAGTGTTATGGGTGCCTGGATGGCTTTGGGAGACTAGCACTGGTCTATGCAGCCCCCTAAATCAGGGTTGACTGTTTCAGGGAGTAATGAACTTGCAACTGTGTTCTGGTTGGAAGTGACTGAAAGAGGTTTTCAGAAGACTGTACTTTGGCCCATGTGAAACGAGTTGGATAGGATCAGCAAAGAGAACAGGTGCCCATATAGTTAAACCAAAGTATCTCACTCATCTCTCAGGATAATAATTTCAACATCAAGGCCAAGGATAAAATGAAAATGGTGACTAAACTACTTTTCTCTCCTGTAGAGGTGTCCCTTCAGGTCAAACGCAGGCATGTTGGCCTGAAAATCTGAGGAAACCTGCATATTTTCTGACTATGCTTTATCTTTGCTATGGATAAAAAAGGAGATTTAAGAATGTCAATCCTGCATCTTTCACTGGCATGAAATTTGCTAAAAAAATGTCTAAAGGAGGCAAAAAATATTGATGCTTGCAGACAGGCTGCTGATGCATTGTAGAGAAATTTTCAAAACCATTCCCTTTAGAAATGATTCATCTTATGTGTCATATATTTTCTCTTTTTCTCTGTACTTTTTCCCTCTTACAAAGGAGTGGAAAACAGGATCCTCGCTGCTTAAGAGTTAATCTGCTTTGGCTACCTATTCCTCACCTGCAGTCAATATTTTCCCTCTGTGACAACCATAGCTATGAATTTATTTATATAGCAGCAGTGCCCAGGGGCCCCAGTAGGGATCAGCATTTCATTTATAAGATGCAGCAAAACGTAGCACTGTGCTGTGTGACTTTTTTCTTAAAAAACAAAGGATGAAAGCATATATGTAGTTATTCCCATTTTACAGATGGAGAACTGAAACCCAGAGAGATTAAAAGGCAGATGCAGAAAAGGATTTAGACGATGTACTGACTGCCACTTAGCCTGCATCCTATTACTCATTACCCTGACTCGTGGCCATCTGCTCTTGGAATGATCTATATATTTCATGGATTCTTAAATTTTTGACTACATTTCCCTTGATACATGTATTTCTGCTACAATATAGCCTAAATCTGGAGCTGCCCAGCAGCTATTTCAGGCCAAAATTCTCAATGAGATCGAAAACCTAGGCTTTCTTTGCCCAGTTTTTCAGTGTGCCTACTTGATTGAGCTTCTCTCAAAATACTAATGGGAGACCTCTTTTACACAGGAACCTAGGAACAACCAGGAACCTGGATGACTAATTCAAGGCAATGCTTGGTTTTCCTTTTTCTGTTCCATGATTGTTATTAAATCCAGAATCTGGATGTACGCTGGTGCCCAGTTTCACCACTTTAGATGCAAGGTGTAAAGGACTGATGTTAAGTATATTGTTGTCCAGATATGGCATGAGGAATTGAAATAAAGGGTGTTTGCTTACATCCCTGAATATAGCAGTGACACACAATTCCCATGGTCTAAAAGCCTTTGTTTATTCAATACTACCTTGAGGAACAGCCTCAGAAATCAGGTTGGAAGCAGACAGATAAGGTATTGCTTTAAACACAGTCTTATTTAGCACTACTGATCCCACTTACCTGAGATAGGACACAGGCATTTTGAACTAGTGGAAATAGTATTTCATCAAGACTATTACAAAGAAATTCCACCAGCTTCAGCCAGAAGCTCCTGGAAAGGAGAGTGCAAGGAGGCATGTTTACAAACTCTGCCAGCTTTAGAAAGTTCCTGAATTTCACTATGATCCTGGCTGCAGCTCTGAACTGCTTGTCTTGCCGTACTCCACGAGGACACTGTCCCTGAGATTCACAAAGGGACGACAGGTAAAGAATAGTTCTCAGCAATTCTACAGTTCATGCCAGTGAAGATTATTCTGGTCTAGTCTTTATAATTTCTGAGTTCCCTTCTCAACGCTTATCTGTTGTCTTCTCCAGTGTGAAGAACAGTCTAAGGTGTTAAATATTATAATACATTAATATGTGTTCAAGAAAGTTCTCAGGTATCAGAGCTCAAATACTATGAGAGTCTCTGGTATAGTTAACTCAGGGAAAAAATACCCTTCCCCAGAATTACTGGGGCTATTCAGGACTATTTAAATACTAGGGACATTCCAGGGTAACAGCTTAGTTGTCATCACACATGGTTGGAGGTTAAAGCAATTTAGCATTATGGAGACAAGCCATTTTGTGCCACTTGGCCCCAGTGCCAGAAAATAGTTCCAGTAGAAATATTAATATATTAGTATTGACTAAAGATGTTGCTCTGTAATTCAGGCTGGGAGTGAGACTTTTATTTTTCTCTATTTCTAAGAAGTTCTTGTTTTTGCATAGCTGCGCATTGTAATGAAGAACAAGATTTATATTGTTTTCTTGTATAAAGAATACCAAACTCTGAGGTACAGTAAATTTGCATGCTTTCACTGAAATCCACAGGACCATGATTAAATTTGAACTACCGATTAAATCTTTTGCTCAGTTATCACCCAGGTTTTTAGTGTTTTGCAAGATCAAGCTGTAATGGTCTAATCCAATTATCTTTGCCAAAAGAAGGTTGGCTTTGACTATGTGTTGCAGGATGAGTAACAGTGTATCATGATTTCAGTCATTATAATGAAACCCACCTTGTACTGCAATTATGCTGAGAACTTTCAAAAAGACATTTGATAAATGTTGCACTCCTGAGAAGTGCCAGAGTGATGGTCCTGAATGCTGAAGTGTTTCACCTCACCCCACAAGAGACAGAGCAAACAGCTGCAACACATGCTTTCTCTAAGCTACACCAAGTCGGCAACCCCCACTTCTGTCTGGGGCTCAGACATTTGCTCTAACAATGCCATGTTTTCCTTGAAAGAGAGATATCTCCAAACTGAGTCAGGAAAAAAGGTTCAGAGAACGATCCATCAGCAGTCTCACCTGAGTCCCAAACATGTGCAACATATGAGTTGATTTACTGATTTCAGTCCTTAATTTTTAATTCCCTTACTTTTCCTCTCTCCTGTGAGAGCTTTAGTCTTCTGTTTAATAACATTCTGGGTTGGCCAGACCGGATAGTTAATTTGACAAAACTGCTATGATATGATGACCAAAAAGGCAGCTCATGCAGCATCTTAAACAGCCTAACATGAGCACAAGGTCTTGCCTTGTTTTCCCTGAAAGGAAGAAAATTAGCAACAGCAATCCTGGCCCTTCTCAGTTAACTTGTCTAAGGATGTTTTTTGCTTTTCTGTTCCAAAGAACGTTTATTAACACAGCATTTTGGTGCGTTCAAGTACGGTATTCTCCCTAGAGTTTTTTTCTATAGCTAATGGGGGAATAAAGGATATAGTTAAAGCCTCACTTAATAGTTTTAATTTTCATGTTTCCACTTTTTTTCTTCTTCCAACAACATCTAGCAGATTAACTCATTGGTGCTAGACTGGGGAAAAGCAGAGACATTCAACATTGTTCAGAAAAAGATCAGAAAGCGCCACTACAGCAGGAACCAGACTGCAAGTCTCTTCCTTGGCTGACAAGTCCTCAGTGACTAGGGTACATTAACCCAAGTCCATCGGTGCTACTGCCCACACACTGCATTGCAAGGAGATCACGTACTCCTGTAGACATTCCTGGGAGTGGTAAGAGATTAAAACACCTCTGTCAAAGATTGGATCCACTACACCCTGGACTGAAGTAGGCCATCCCAGAGACTGCGCTGATCTGCAGTCCACTGAATGTAAGAAACAAAGAAGAAATTTAAAGTTTTTAAAACATGTTTCAAAGCTTGCCTGATTCCATTTATTTTTCCTGAAAACAAGACTATTGAGCATTTGAGCTGAGGACAGCTTCAACTCTGAATTCCCACAGACAGAAGACAGCTGAAAAGCATTACACAATTAGGCATGGTGCAGCACACCGAACACAGGTATTCCGTATGGGATAGCAATTGTCCTACTCGGTCTAATGACTGCAAATTCTTGTTGAACTGTAAGAAAAGTGTCAGGGACCTACAGAACTAAGCAGGATCCAAGCAGAGGTGTGCAGCACTGTACTTATATGCACCAAAATTTACATTTTGGATGAAGAAAACAAGGCTTGTGGGTTTCAGAAAAGGTATTATGTTTATCTAAGGTTTATTTTGCTCACACTAATCAAAACCACATATACATTAGTAATACAATAGTGTACATGTCTAACTATGGAAATATCTTGTGCACTTTAATCATATGCTTTCAGTTTGTGGCCAAGAAGCTGAACATGCATCTTCTATGATCCTTGGATTCCATTTTAACTCTATGGGCTGGAATCCATCACTTCCCACCATTTTCAAGTGTGAGAATTTGAAAGGTTTATTCTGATAATTAATCAGCCCCTCCAATTAAGCACAATTACACCCTATAATGATAGTTATAATTATTGATTGATTAATCTTTCAACTATTAATTAAGAATCTTAATTAAAGGAGTTTTTTCATGTTATTTAAACTGAAACATGACTAATTATTTTATAATTTACCCAGTATGTGCAAAAACTGCATTAGTTCTGTTTATCCTTTTTCACTGCTGTATTGAAAAAGCTGGATTTAGATTTTCAAGAATAGCTAATGCCTCCATCTTAGCACAACCAAGCTGGCACATCTTTGTCCATCCAGGTTTTCAGAAAGGGCTGAATCTGAAATAGCTTTTACAATAACATCTATAAAGTCATCTCATTAGATTAAATAGTTAATTTGAAAGTCTTGGGTTGTACCTGCAAACCATCATGGATACTTGAATTATTTTTTAGCCTACAAGATGCCTTACAATATGCAAGCTGAAGAAGTCTTTTGTACCCTGGCATGAATGTAAGTGCAACTGAAGTTGTGTTACATGAGGTATGATGCAAAGTTCTAGTCTCTAAAAGTTTCAAGTCTCCAGTGTATTTATTTTGTCTGTCACAAAACTGTAGTACAGCTGCAGACAATGGATTCATAAAGACAACAGAGAAAGTTTCATCTTCAACAAAATGATGAGGCACTTAGATATACCCATAGGCGTACCTCTTCCTATTTGGAAGAAAGTGTGTGTCAACTACATGGCAAACTATATGGGAAATGTTTTTGAGGACTGCTTATCATTGTTTAACTCAGCCTTCCACTTGTATTTCAGTAGTCTGAAGTTTATATCTCTGTGCTTCAGAAATCATCATTTGGGAGAGTCTTTTATTTCAAAATAACATTTTTTTTCCTAACACAGGTAGCCCATCTGTTTATACTGTAGATATGGTAATGCTTAGTTCCATTAAAAGTGAAGGATGTAAGGACAACTTTTTAAAAACTTACCATCAAAATTTTAGGTGTCTACAGCAAATTAGCCACTCCCTGTATAGTTAGAGGATAGAAATAAAAAAATCTAGGCTGTGGTTCATTTCACACTTAAACAGATCCTTAAAATGTCAGGCAAATGGTTCTCTTGTACAGCTTATTTTTCTCTGTTGACTATAAAGGGAGGCAAAGATTACTTGTTCAGCTATATAACTCTAAAATTAAGCAAGATCAACCTCTCCCTGTGTGTCCAACTCTTGCACATGCTGTTTAAAATTTTAACTTTAGTCTGTGCCAAAAACTTTATATGCTGGAATACACATTCTGAGAATATTCACTTTAACAGTTGCTATGTTGAACATATAATGGGATTATTTGTGTGAACATAAATAAGGGTGGAAGAATTGTGTTGTTTAGTCTAATAATACAAATGAACTCAGTAGAACAGACCATAAAGACATAGGGCAATTTTTATTAGGAAATTAATCAACAGGAGTTATTAATTTACAAAGTAATAGATTCTGTTAGAATAGATTCTTCTAGCTATAAACCTTTCAGTCTGAAGAATGTTATTTTACTTTAAAAGCATCAAAATGAATTGTTCTCTGCTTATATTTTTACAAGCTTTACCAGTACAGAGTAAAAGAAAGGTATGTCATTTTAAGTTAATCCCTTGCCATTTCAAAAAAAAAAAAAAGAAGGAGAAAAGAAGCTCAAAAGAATCAGTCAATTGCATGTATGGCAGATGCAGTGGATGTACCTCAGTCTATGAGTAATGGTGTTTGTTGATAGTATACACAAGTAAGCTGGAAATTCTCTAAACCTCATGACATATTTTGGACAATATATGAACTTAGCTGCCAGACAAGGCTAAAAAAATATGGAACTGTCTGCTTCATAAATTCGCTTGTATCAGAACTTGATGTACCTGTCCCAGAATTGGCAGAGACCAACAGAGGCAGAGACATTTGCACCAAGTGGATGATAATCTCTGAAGACTAGTCAGCTTTTCAGATTGTGAGAAATCCTGCTTTTGTTTGTGGAGGGTATTTTTTGTTAGTTTTGTGTTGTTTTGAACCTAGCCATACAAGGAGCACCTTGTCAAGGGATGCTGTCTGGCTTAAATCACCCTTTGCTCTGTATCACCAGTGGGTTGAAAGCAGCACTTGTAATGGAACTTAAAGGCCTGAGATTTTCACTCAAGTCATGATGATGTCTGTACAAGAGAGATATTCAGGAATGAATACAATTTGTATTGTCTGAAGTGCTGGAGATTACTTTGGGCAGCTTTTCACTGTAAATTCTTCTGAGTCCTCATCAGAAGTCCATTGTAGCCAACTGAAATACTCCCCTTTTCTGTGAATTTTAGCTTAGCTTTTCCTTGTCCAAAATGTCTGGTATGATATTTATATCCTGAAACTGCAGTAAGTTCAGTCTGCAATAAATTGGGGACTGGATCTTGAGATATTATCTGAATTATCTGACCAAATTCTTTTTACTTTCATTGAGCTTAGAAGAAGTGAAAACTCAGAGGTAGTCTGTACAGTCTCCCTCACATTTTGAATATTGGTGACCTCTTTCCATCAATAACTATATGGATACTAGTGCCTGCCAGAAACCATTTGTAAATACACATTTGCCTAAGCTACAAATAATCTTCTTCCAAAGAATCTGTGTAAAAAACCAAGAAATTGAAAAGGTATCTCTTGCATTGTTATTTCTTGTGTACCTTCTTTGATTTTAAACATATAAAACTATGCTGTCCATGCTAATCTGTCAACTGATGAATATTTACAGAGAGAAAAACAAAAACAAAACCAAAACCCCAACCCAAAAAAACCCAAACACCTAAAATGGGCTCTGATTTTTAAAACATTACTGGTTCACCTGTAGCCTTGTTAGTCCAAGGCTCAAATTATCTATTCATTTCATATCACTGGGGACAATAAATATTGGCAATCACTAGTTTGGGTGCTTTTTCTATCTCATTCAAATTGTACCACAAGGTGAGTTCTCAGTGATGAACTGAATTTCCCTGAAGTTCACAGAGCTTTCGTTATCAGCATCTCTCCCTAGCACACAGGGCCTCGTGTTGCTCACACAGACAGCACCAAAATGCACTGCAGAGCTTTTAATGCATTCTGAATAGCTCTTGTCATTCAGGATCCTTCATTTCATGTTTCAGATTTTCCCAGGGGGCTTTGATGTTAATCCATTTCACACTTCTAACACATCTGTTCTTCTTCTGGCTTTCTTATCTCTTCTGAGCATTCAAATAAAAAAAAAAAAAAAAGTTTTAGCTGTCATTGTGCAGTTTCTGAAGGAAGACTTTAATGATGAAGCATATTCTAGCTAACTTCATTGATACTTGGTTTTAGTCACACAAGGAGTTATGTATGCACAATATTTCCGGGGCTAACTTTCCCCATTATTTCGAACTTGTCTTGACTTTTTCATGCAATTAAGAAACAGCTGCCTGTCAGAGTCCCTAGGAGTAAGACAGTGTGGTCCAGTGATTAATTTTTGAACATCAACAATTCTATTTATAAGAGGAAGACATCCCTTTCCAGCAACATTAATAAGTAGGAAAAAAACCAAACCAAAACAAAAAAACAACCTGCATGTGTAGGTGTCAATATGAATCAAAATGCTGAACAAAAACCTCGTAGTGGTAATTTCTAGTTATAACAGGAGTCTCCAAAATTCAGTGTTCTGATCCTTGTTGTAAGATATCAGACCATTTAGCTTTTCTTCCATTAGAAGGCCAAGGTTGAAATGTGAAATAATTAATATTAATAAGCAACTCAGAGAATTAATCATGGTTTTCCATCACACTAGAAGCGGGATTTATCTCATGTACCTATAATAGCCTGATGTATCTAGTCAAAACTAGATGCTTAGCCTCACTCCACACTCAGTGGTGAAATACTGGAAGCTCTGGATGTGATTCATCCCATCCCGAGATTGCTGTCTAGATAGGTGGGATGAATCATCATCTCTAGGTGTCACTTTCCATTGACACACAAAGTTTCTGGATGACAGCTTAAACTGAAAGGTTAGCATTCAGGTTGCTAGAGCCAAGTAAAAATAATCCTAACTTGTGATTTTACTGTGGAGAATAAAAGAACTGTTATAAATGTCCTCTAAAGTTTCCTTTTTATCCTTTTTTTCTCCTACACCTGGGTAAAATATTAAGGCTATTAATGATCGTCCCTATTTTAAATATGAAAATGCACTATTTCATGGTTAAACTTTACAGGAAATGTTCTATTGTACATTCACACTGTATTTGAGGTATGTTTTGTGGGACTGACCAAAACTGGTTGCTTAACAAAGGCATTAACTTAATAATGCTGGAAAAGAATTGTATTCAAAGCATCTCTATAGACAGGAGGTTACCTAATAACATTCTATTGTAGGCTTGTCACTGTCTATGAAAGACATGTATTATCATATAAATGAAAAGACTACTTTTTTCCATCATCCATATCCTCACACCCCCCTAAAAAAAAAAAAAAAAAAAAAAAAAAGGAAAAGAAAAGAAAAACCTGTTCAGACCAAATTCTAGCAAGACAAAGTTCTTTGCAAATTCTTATCAACTCTTGACAGTTTTCAAGTATTTTTAACTCACTTCAGAATGTTACTAAAAGTGAGACAATTGTGACAACCTATTACTTGATGGTCAACTAATATTAAAAAGCAGAGTGATCCAAATAACTGTCTGTAGACCACAGCTTTCCCATGGGATGGTTGCTTCTGGCTTAATTCCTTTTCTGCTGCTGTCCCCATATTGCTGCTTAACACAGGGAGGCACCTAGTCCCAGAAGTGTTCACCTTGACCATATCAAAAAAGCAGTATGTTCTCATTTGGCCATTACAGATGATGGTCTGCAAAGATGCCTGAAGCATTAAAGATGATTTAAGGATTAAAGATGATTTAGGCATTAAAAAGTTTGTCATAAACAGTGCAATCTGTAGCCAACAGGGAAGCATGTATACAAACAGGGAGGTAATGCATCTGCCCAGAAAATCTGATTAATACAGCGAAATGTTATTCACATAATCAATCCCATTTTCTTCAAAAGAACTTAACTTCTAAGCAGTAATTACATTAAAGCAAAGAGAAATTTTTTTATGATAGAAAATTTTCTGTCAGAAATGCTGATTTTCAAATGAAACCTTACACCTCCTTGTTTCATTACTATTTTCATCAAAAAAAAAAAAAAAGGTTGAGATGATTTCTATGAAGTTTTATATCATTAGAATTAAAGTATATGGTCAAATGAAGCACCTTGCTTTAGCAGAACTAAATGCTCAAATAAGGTCTTGTTGGTTTCTTTTTGTCAGAACTTTAATTTTGTGGATAGTGTAGGTGTTTGGACAGTTAATTCTGATACAGGAAAACCAGACATTTCTAAAAAAGACAATTTCCTGGCCAAGAGGAATTTCAAGTTTCAGTGATGATAGGCTTACGTTCCCGAGATAGGGTTACAGACTTAGGCCTAGAACTCCTAGCTTTCCAATTCTTAGGAAATTTCGGAAAGCTGCCTCAAAATATTTTAAAGTCCACGTCTAAAAGTACAGAATAGGTAGAAAATATGTGTGTGCGTGTATATATATATATATATATATATATATATATATATATATATATTTATGAAATGCTAAGAATTTTTAAAAAAAGAAAGTAAATAGCAAAACGTGTGACAAAATCCAGTAGACTCAACGAGGAAAATGTTTTTTAAGTTGTCATATGCAGTCAAAATTCTCCATATTTTTTTATCAGATACTGAAGTAGTTTGGGAATTATGATTTAGATGGTTTGTACTGTCCTTCATGATACCAATTGTAATTTTGCCATCAAGCTAATATTTTATCTCCATTTGTAACTGAACTCTTGGTTAGAATATAGTTCTCATCATACGTTTCAAACTTAAACTCAGACAATGAGGAAACTATGAGATGGAGGACATCAGAGAAGCCTGATTAGAAAGGCAAGGAGGGTAGCAGATAGTCAACCTCACCTCCCATCGGGTAAAGTGGCAACAAAGGAGTCTTTCTAACTTCAGTTTGATCATGCACACTAATTTGATATGAATGTTTCTGTACTAAAAAGAAATAGTCTGTGCTGATTTTTTCAATAAGAAACTAGAATTTTTTGACATTTTTTCCTGATGTCTTTAAGGTGATAATTGCTTGCTGCTGCTGTAAGATAACAGAGTTGCTAGTCAAGTGTCAGAAATGTCTGGTTTGAAGCTATGTTCTTCACACTGTAGGTGGTGTATGTGGAGGGATCTTTAGTGTTAAGTGTCTGAAGTGTGAGTCATTTTTCTTTAACACATCTCAAAGGACACTGGAATTCATCATGAACAGAAAATGCCACAAAGACCAAGGCTGACTTTTTCCAGTATGGGTTTACTTTGCATTATGTGCTGCCACTGTTATTCCATGCACTCCACTTTCCCCTTTCCCTTTACAAATAGTTGTGTGGCTCACACTACGGATCTGTACTTGGTGACGATGGTCTTCAAGTCTGCAGCCTCATTGCCACTGCTTTTGACAAAGTTCCATCAGCTGGATAATGTGCTGCTTGAGCTGACTAATTTACATTCTAGGAAAGAACTGGGGTTTTCAGGTTGTGACAGACAACCAGAACCACCCTCCCTCATCATGCAGTTCTGGGAGGTTTACTCATTCCTGTTCTCCCATCATTCCTGCTTAGAAGAATAATGGCTCAGAGGCTTGTGTATGGCTCAGAGGCTGGTGTGAATGGTGGAGTTTTGAGTTCCTTGAGAATGGAGAGGTTTGTATGGAACCAGACCAGTTGGTGACAGATGGAGTGCAGGTGTCTCCAAGGGGAAAAAGGATTCTAGCCCATGAATTAGCAGGGCTCATCGACAGGGTTTTAAACTAGGTTGGAGGGGAGATAGCAGCAAAACCAGCAGAGACACTATGAGATGCCCAGAGCCTGGAGAAAAATCACTGCTCACCAGGAGAACATCTGACAGGCAAAACAGGGAAATTCTAGATCCTCCAGTCCACCAGCCAACTCCATTGGGGACTGATCTTAAGCGTCCCTATGCTAACACATGGAGCATGAGGAATAAGCAAGAGGAGCTAGAGGTGTGCGCACGCATGAACGTCTGTGACCTCATTGGTATCGTGAAGACATGGTGGGATGGCTCCTATGACTGGAGTGTCAGAATGGAAGGGTACAGGCTCTTTAGGAAGGACAGGCAGGGGACACATGGAAGGGGGTTGCTCTCTATGTCCATGACCATCTGGAGCATGTGGAACTCCACCTGGGGATGGATGAGGTGCTGACCAAGAGCTTATGGGTCAGAATTAAAGGGAGGGCAGCAACAGGGGAGACAGTAGTAGGAGTTTTCTACAGGCCCCCTGGCCAGGATGAGCGAGTGGATGAGGCCCTCTACAGGCAGATAGCAGCAGCAGCACGTTCACAAAACCTGGTCCTCATGGGGGACTTCAACCATCCCGATATCTGTTAGAGGGACAACATGGCAGGGCACAAGCAAGCCAGGAGGTTCCTGGAATGTACTGATGACAACTTCCTTATCCAAGTGACAGAGGAGATGACAAGGAGGGGTGTCATGCTGGACCTTGTTCTCACCAACAGGGAGGGGCTGGAGGGAAATGTGAAGCTCAAGGGAAGCTTTGGCTGCGGTGACCATGAAATGGTGTTATTTGGGATCCTTAAGGAGGTGAGGAGGGTGCACAGCAAGCTCACTAACCTGGACTTCAGGAGCGCAGACTTCAGTCTCTTCAGGGAATTGATTGGAAAGTTTCCTTGGGAAGAAGCCCTGGAGGGAAGAAGGGCTCAAGAAAGCTGGCAAGTATTCAAGGACTACCTCCTCCAAATTCAGGAACAATGCATCCCAGTGAAAAGGAAGTCAGGTAAAAGTGCCCGGAGGCCTGCATGGATGAACAAGCAGCTCCTGGACGAAGTAAAACAAAAAAAAGAAGCCTACAGTGGGTGTAAAAAAGGACAGGTAACCTGGAATGATTACAGGGAAGTTGTCCAAGAGGTCAGAGATCAGGTTAGGAAAGCCAAAGCCCTGACAAAATTAAACCTCGCCAGGGACATCAAGACCAACAAGAAGGGTATCTATAGGTACACTGAGGATAAAAGAAAGATCAGGGAAAATATGGGCCCTCTGCAGAAGGAAACAGGAGAGCTGGTTTCCCAGGACATGGACAAGGCTGAGGTACTCAACGCTCTTTTGCCTTGGTCTTCACTGTCAAGCATACCCCCAGAGTCACGGAAGACAAGGGCAAGAACAGGGAGAATGGAGAGCCACCCATGGTCAGTGAGGATCAGGTTCAGGAACACCTGAGGAACTTGAAGGTGCACAAGTCCATGGGACCAGATGGAATACATCCATGGGTCCTAGAAGAATGAGAGGATGAGGCTGCGAAAACTCTATCCATCATATTCAAAAAGTTGTGGCAGACTGGTGAAGTTCCCACTGACTGGAAAAGGGGAAACATAAGCCCCATCTTTAAAAAGGGGAAAAAGGAGGACCCAGGAAACTACTGGCCAGTCAGTTTCAACTCTGTGCCTGGCAAGATCAAGGAGAAGATCCTCCTGGAAATCATGCTAAGGCACGTGGAGAATGAGGAGGTGATTGGTGACAGCCAATATGGCTTCACCAAGGGGAGATCGTGCCTGACAAATTTGGTGGCTTTCTATGATGGGGTCACAACCTTGGTGGATAGAGGGCGGGAAACTGACATCATTACCTGGACATGTTCAAAGCCTTCGATACTGTCCCACACGTCATCCTTGTCTCTAAACTGGAGAGGCATGGATTTGACGTATGGACCACTCGAAGCATAAAGAACTGGCTGGTTGGTCGCACTCAAAGAGTGGTGGTCAATGGGTCAATGTCTGAGTGGAGACCAGTAATGAGTGGCATTCCACAGGGGTCAGTGTTGGGACCAGTGTTGTTTAACATCTTTGTCAGTGACATGGAGGGTGGCATCGAGTGCACCCTCAGCAAGTTTGCTGACAACACCAAGCTGTGTGGTGCAGTGAACACCCTGGAAGGAAGGGATGCCATCCAAAGGGACCTGGACAGGCTGGAGAGGTGGGTCTGTGCCAACCGCATGGAGTTCAACAAGGCCAAGTGCAAGGTCCTGCACCTGGGTCAGGGCAATCCCAACTACAAGTACAGACTGAGTGGAGAATGGATCGAGAGCAGCCCAGAGGAGAAGGACTTGGGGGTACTGGTGGTGAGAAGGTGAACATGAGCCAGCAGTGTGTGTTGGCAGCCCAGAAAGCCAATCGTATTCTGGACTGTATCAGGAGAAGTGTGGCCAGCAGGTCGACAGAGGTGGTTCTCCCCCTCTACTCTGCTCTTGTAAGACCCCACCTGGAGTACTGTGTCCTCAGCAGAAGAAGGATATCAACCAGTTGGAATGAGTCCAGAGGAGGGCCACGAATCTGATCAGAGGGCTGGAGCACCAATCCTATGAAGAAAGGCTGAGAGAATTGGGCTTGTTCAGCCTAGAGAAGAGAAGGCTCCAGGGAGACCTTATTGCTGCCTTCCATTACCTGAAGGGGGCCTACAAGGAAGCTGGGGGGGACTTTCTACAAGAGGCTGTAGTGACAGGACAAGGGGTAATGGGTTTAAACTGAAAGCAAGGAGATTTAGATTAGATATCAGGAAGAAGTTCTTCAGAGAGAGGGTGGTGAGGCACTGACACAAGTTGCCCAAAGAGGTTGTGGGTGCCCCGTCCCTGGCTGTCTTCAAGGCCAGGCTAGATGAGGCTTTGAGCAACCTGGTCTAGTGGAAGGTGTCCCTGCCCATGCCATGGAGGTTGGAACTGGATGGGCTTTAAGGTGCCTTCCAACCCTAACCATTCTATGATTCTATGATATATGATAGGAGAATATGACTGAACTTACTTTAAGGCTTATGAGAGAGCTGTGAATTAGTTCCTAGTGAACTGAATGGCTATTAAAAACAAGAACAAAACTCACTTTTCTGCCTCATGTTGACATTTTGTCCCAGAATAAAATAAAATTAAAAACAAACAAACAAACAAAAAAACCCTTGACTAGGATATTTGTGTTGTTCTTAGAATTACAAACAAATTTGAAGCTTCCAAAACAGCCTATTCATTTGAAGATTAATGATGCCTGATGTACCTCAGCAGTGCCATCAGTTTCTTTTTACTCTATTTGAAGGTAAAAGAACACATCATTTCTCAAAAAACCCATAAATTTTCAAAGTAAGATCTTAACTCAGTTATCTAAATTACCAAGTTATCAGTTACCCATGTGTTGAACACACGATGATGACTTCATTTTCTGAAGATGTTAAGTGACTTTCCAGCCTGGCAAGTTGTGTTCTGTTGTAGGAGGTAAATTGTGAAGACTTTATATTCTAAATAGAATTTTAATCTCTCCAAATCAGATGGGCACACTGAACAAAAGTTATTCTAGGTGATTTTTATTTCAGACCTCCTCCATGCTAACTACATACTACACACTACACTCAGATGTGGGTCTTCACTGCGATCAACGTGCTGGAAATCATCTGAGAACATACTCACACATGCACACACTTACAAAGAAAACAAAATGAAAAAACTTCTCAGAGCAAAATAGTCCTTCCAGGTGAGGAGGTTGTTCTATAGATCAGGGATCCTGCAGACAGGGGAAGCATGTGGCTGAACTGAATTTAAAGGCAACCCTCTCTGGGGTTTAAGAAAGCGAGAAGAGCAGAAAAGAGACAACTGTCACTGAGGGGACAACGGCCACTGGATGCTGGGAAGAGCAAAGGTTTAAAAAATGTTGTGAAGGCAAAGGCTGTATGGAGGAGGAGAAGGATAGAGACAAATATGTTAAAAGGACATTTTATCCTTTGAAAACCTGTTTGCTTTGGTCTGTTACTGAAAAATTAGGACAAGGATTATTGTCTTATTCATTTCACCCTGTTTCATGGAACATTGTCCTATAAAAATAAGTTACTGTTATTATCATGATAAATAAAGGACAGATCTGAACAGCACTATAAATTTTGGTAGGTTTAGATCTATTGCATGAATTTAAATGGATGTTTTTGTCACGGTTATCTATTCCCTTGACCACTCTTTTCAAAGAATTAAGGGTACAGAATTTCAATATTCGAATAAACTGCATTTTGCAACATCATTTCTTCAGTATTTAGAAATGTGGCAGTGCTAATAATAATGATCATGCCAAAATATAAACGTTCACTATAAATAATTGTTACTAGACACAAGCAAAACATAGAACTTAGATCTTTTCTTAATCAAGCTCTTTTATCCTTGTTCAGTGAACTGTTGGATAAGGGTGAGGATGAAGACCTTGAAAATTCTGACTTTCCAAGTGATACAAAATTGCAAGGAATCAGATAAATGCATCTAAAAAAAAAAAAAAAAAAGATTAGATATTGGGAAGAATGGGAAGAATCAAAAACACAGGCTGGAAGCAACATTCTGAGAAATAATTCAGAAATTATACTGAACACACCAAGGAAAAGAAATAACAGTGCATTGTTATTTAGAATAAGGGAAAATCTCTGGACAGAGCTACACAGATCATGGGGATGATGAAACAGAAATCAGAGTAATTCTGCAATGGAATAAGGACTGAATATAATGGAAAAATCATAATCATGGGTCAGAGGGTCAGTAACATATTTCACAGTTCTGATATTTCTGTGTCATACAGAGACATTTGAATGGCTTCCTGGTTACCAAAATATAGAGTAAAAAGAAGGAATATTTTTAAACAGTGTCCCATCAGTTCCATGTCAAGATGTGTAAAATAAAGTACCAGACTAAAGCAGTTGCTTATATGACTAATAGCTATCACAACACTTTTGTGATCATGGCATGTTCTACAAGTTACTGCCTTCCAATGACAAGACTTCCTTAAGGACACTCTTTAGCCACCCTGGCATGCACTCCCAAAGTTAGTTTCAAAGTAAAACAAAAAATAAAATGTAATAAAATACAGACAAATAAGTGATAACTCTTCATAGGGGAAACAGAAAATAAATAAGGTTATCCACATTCAACTTCAAACTGTGTTTTGTATACTATGTCATCTGTCTAGATTTGACCCTCATAAAAGATACTATTGTGGAGGAGAAATAGGAATGTTTGCTAAGAATATTTTGAAACCACATGGTTATGTTATATTTATTTTAGAGGAAAGGGGGAACATAGTGGAAACAGTTGGATGTGGCAAGAAAATATACAGTCAACCAAACCAATAACTTCAAAGGTGAAATTTTATTTTGTGTGCTGTTTTGTTTTTTTTTTTTTTTTTCTGCAGCTTACACTAGTAAAGACTTTGTGGGTCTTAAATCTACATTCTGATGAAAATTAAAAGAAAAAAGCAACCACACAGTCCAAGATAGACAATACTCCTCACTGGGCCATTCATCTAAATCCAAATTATTGTTTCGTCCTCACAGAGTGTCAAAACCACTTGCATGTTGTCAGTCATCAGGTGGATCTTTTTCAGTCTTACATTTAGAGCTGTTCATTCATTTTCAGTAAGTATTCACTAGAAGAAAGTCTTGTACCTGGACCCTCCACAACAGAAATTAACTCAACAACATTCATGTATTATTCCAGTGAAGGGTGGAAGGAGCTGCTGAAGAAAAATATGATTTAAAATTATAAAGTACTTTATGGATGAGAACACCCTTTCTCACCCAGCTCCTGCTGAAACAGATGCCTGAAGTTTTAGGATCCTTTCCTCTTTTCATTCGCACGACTCAGTTACAATTCTTTGCAAAATGGTGTGTTATGAGTGTTAAGAATCTGGTCTAGATTAGCTCTGTTTTAAACTGGAAGTTGAACCAGATGACCTCCAAAGGTCCTTTCCAACCAAAATTACTGTGTTCCTAAGGCTACTGTTCAGTATCACTTTCCCATATTGTGAAAAAGGAAAAAAATCCTGAGATGACTAGAGTTAAACAGTTATGTCTGGTGACATGCAGTCAGATTCTGATCCAAATATACTCAGTGTTGAATGCTATAAAGTCTTAATGGCATGAGAAGGTAACTCAGAAAAGATGAAATACGTAGAATTGAGATTATAGGAATATAAGCAACATACCTTTGAAAATTAATCAGTGTTGGAGACAGCTTTAAATAGAAACAAGAGAAGGAAGTAGAGTATAATTTATTTGAACATGTAGCTGGCCTGCATAACAAACACCTTCATGGAATCATCCTGTGCTGTACTCAGGAGTGGGTAGAAGGTTGGAAGACTTACTATGAATATACAGAGATAATCCAGAAATAACATAATCACCTCTACTTTAGAAATCTTTACTTCAGGATACATTTTGGAGTGAGTGGATTTCTTTTTTTTTTTTTTCCTTTTCATTTTGGAGGCCTGCTCTTTCATTAGTGTAGATTATTTTGTTCTTGAAATTAGAAGAAGTTATGCTGACATTTTAATTACTGATCAAAAATGAGGATGGGTACAAAGCAATGAAAACAAGCAAAAAACTTTCTCAACAAACAAAACATAAAAGATCTCAAATGAACCAATTTTAAACTGTTTTCCCTGCTTTTTTTTTTTTTTTTCCCAAACAGAGACTCAATTCTTTACACAATATAATGAATAGCACACGCTAAGCATTGAACAAATATGTCTGTAATTATACTACGGGGTCTTGGTGACACTGATAAAACATTCACCATCACCCTCTCATTGGAATTAGGCTAATTATGTACATAGTTGGGTGTCCATTAATCCTATTATTATTATTATTATTTAACAGTATTATTCATAATTTAAGTTTTCCTTCCTTTAATTTCAGCCCTGTAACAAACGAGAATGTTCCATGCTTAATTAACAGCCAAAAGCTTGAAAGTACAGTATAATGGGACATTATGGGGACCCTATAGTGAGTTAATGACATAGCAACCAGCTAATGAGAATGAGGAATTTCTACAATGGCATTCTAAAATGAATGGCACAAAAGCAGAAGTTGTGTCAAATAACATTATTGCCAGTGTCCTTACCTGGCCTTCAGAAGTGAGATAGACTTCATGACCTATCCTGCACTCTTCAGAGAAACAAGATTCATCTATAACTTAGCAGTGTCTTTCTTCAGTAGGAAGAAAGTCAGATTAGTAAACCGTGTGCTACTGCATTAGGAGTGCCATTCTCAGTCTCTCTAGGAGCCGTTCTCCTAGGCCAAAATCTATTTCATACAAGGGAATAAGAGCAGGAACATGGTAGGATAAAAAGGTAAGGCTGAAAGAGTCCTAAAACAAACACCTCTTTTTAAAACTGCTTTTCATCCTGGGTCATATCAGGCTGACCTGCAGGAAGGTACTGTTCTTTAGACACCATGGAAAAGGTGACTGCTAAAGGATACTTTACTGAATTCAGCTTAATACTGATCTTTAAAGGGACTGGATTTTATTCTCATTTAGGTACAAGCTCACTGGGTAATATTCAGGAGACCTGTATACCCTGTCCTCATATATCAAATGGTACTAATACTATTTGTAGCAACAAGATGTCACCAGGATTATTTCCCACAATGCTGTATAGAGAACAAGAAAGAAGGATTTTCAGGTAATTGATCATTCTTTGACTGCACAACAATTAAAAGCCTAGCGTAATCCACAAAGTTTTGCAGTATTAGTGTTACTGCAATTCAACCTAAATAAAATTAACTGAAGTAACTATATTTTTTCATTAAGTGATTAGAGAAGCAAACACAGGATACTCTGTTCTATATAATTTAGTAAAGACTCAATTATTAATTACATCTTTCATCTGGGAATACTTCTCTATGCTTGTTTAAGAATAGCCCAAGTTGCAATCAGCCTAAGATATTTCTCTGTAGCAGATGAAATTACTTACTTTCCAGAAATTTTCCTTGCTCCTTTGACTCAAAATGAATCCCTTATAATCCCACATTTTGCATCAGAGACCTAATTTTGAGATGGCCATGTTTAAATTACATGAATTCCACTCCCATGTTTACCTGATTTACAAACTATTTTAAAAGTGCCAATTCAGACTCTTACTGTCACTATAACCTATACTTATACATGTGAGTGTAGATCTCTGCTGATAATCCTTCACATGCACAATGCAAAATTCTGTAGGCAGGTGTAGTCATAAAGCAGTAACCAGGCTATGTTGCATCATTTCTAGTTCTATTACCAGAGGTCTGTGATCTCAAAATCTGCTCCTGAATCCAAAGGTGGGACTGTGATCTCAGTTCTAATTCAAGACACATCAAAGTGGTTTTCTGCTCAGTGAAACAAAATTAGGTATTTGACTTCAAGGAGAAGGGAAACACAGATATCTTTCACCCATCTACACCAGTAATACATGCAAAAAACAGGCAAAAAAGTGGTTAATATGGAATTGTATATGCAGATAGCAAAGAATTATTGCCTCATTTTCCTGTGAGCAAAGGTGAGCTATGGGTTTTAACATATGAATAAGGCTAGATGAGAGAAAGGAAAAGACACATCAAACAGCATGTCACAGTGTCCCTGTTGAAGAACATGTCTTTTCTTTATATTGAAGATGAATATGCTACAGCAGAAAAAAGGTGTTTTTTTTTTTTTCCAGCTGGTGCTGTTTCCTGCCTTCCTGACATTTGTTTCAGTAATTATATTTTTCCCTTCATGTTTCTACAGCCATTTTGATCTGTGCTGAACGTGGGTAAGACATTTTGATTTGCTACAAAGGCCTGAAAAGACATGTAATTGTTTACATTTGGGAACTTAACCCTAAACCCAAAATAAAATAAAATAAAATAAATTCTTATTGGTCCTGAACATTTTTTGCATCAAGGAAAAGAATTACTGCCTCTCTCATTCCCTTTGCGTAAATCAGAAATGAAAAGTAAATAAATGGGCATACCATGCCAAATACTCATAAATCAAATTTGTCCCCAAATAAACAGTATTCATAATAAAGATATGCAAATAAGATTAACAGAAACAATGCAAATCATTTCACAAGTAAATCAGGGTAAGTGGGCAGTAATAAATTCCAGTTTGACTGGAACAGCAGAAATTTAGACGAACTAGTGAAAGGTGGGAAGGTTTTACAAGCAGATGGAAAGATGTTAATGATTTAATCTAGTGCAACTGGACACTGTAAAATAATCCATCTTTCACTTCAGGATGAGAAAAGCATGTGGTATTAACTTCTTCCAGATTTATTTTTGTAGATCTTTTTTGTAGGGATAACAAATGTACAGAAATGTCAACAACTGCATGTAACTGAGTGCAAACCTAATCCACTAACTATTAGAACTAGTGGAAAAATTTCTATTTGTTATTGTGGAGTTTAGATGAAGCTGCATCCAGAATACTTGGAGAAGGGACTTTAAGATAAGGTGCATATTCATATCTTCTCCTCAAAATACTAATTTCTTTCCTGGCTGCATTATATAAGAGAAAAGGAAGCAACAAAGACAACCCTGAGGAACACAGACATGCCAGGAATTCACGAAAGAGAAGATCACTTGCTGTCTCTTTAGACAACCCTTTTGCTACGTTAATTCTTGTACCTGATGTCTAGGAACCAGGGTAACAGGTAAATTAGAAAATGCAAAGACAGATAAATTAGACAGTTTGATGAGGCAGAACCACAAGTTTTAACCTCAGCAAGGCTCATGTGCCTGAGGTACCTAGGCATAGCCCTGGCTTCTCGCACACAGATCTTTAATACAAAAGACTAAATCACCATGTTATTTGTATACAAGTCTCTCTGGGGTCAGTACATAAATACTGTTTTTGTGTAATAAATGGCAAGACAGAAAGATTATGAGCAGCAACTTAAAGCTTGAGGTTCTACTATTATGCAACAGCATCCATAGTCACATACCTACAGTAGAGCCAAAGACTCTGTTTCTAGTTATTTGGCTAGAGTTTATGACATAATTTATGAAGTTATTTATGAAAACAATAGATGAACAGTTTTTCAAGCAGGAGTATGAATTATCTATCTCATTTCTGCAGGGAAATATTTAAATTTCCCAAACAAGGAGTCAAATCTTTTCTTCAGCGACATGCAGTTTAAGGCTGGAAAACTTTGTCAAAACTTCATTTCTCCCGTGCTCTCAACTCCTTCCCTATTGGAAAGATGATTTTTCACAAGCTTCTTTTTTTTCCTCTCTCTCTCTTTTTTTTTTTTTTTCAAAGCACAAACTTTAGTCTAATTTCTTAGGTGACTGAGATGCTAATCAAGCAACTCAAGACAGAGAGGCTAGTGAAAATAATCAAATGTGAAAGTGTCCAGGGGAAACACTCCACTTTGAAGTAAAAGAGAGGAAATTGTCATTTTGAAGCCACTAGAGACAGCCTTCCTGTTAAAAAGAAAACCCTGGGGAGTCACTACTTGATTTGCTCTTAGTCAGGCTGGCATCTCAGTGACAGGGCAATTGTAATTAGGATGAATAAAATGAGAGATCTGCCAGCTCCCCAATTTGTATTTTACTGAACAACATTTAAGACAGAATTTTGTTTAATTTTTTGAAGAATCAGGGACTGTGCACACAGGTAGTAGGACTTCCCCCTGTGGGGATGACTTACATAAAATCTGAATCTCTCTCCACGCAGCGAGCAAATATGATACAGGAAATGGGCCCGGATAGTTATGTTCTTCTTGGAATTTTAGGCAATCTTTAGGACTAGTTAAAATAGGAAATCAGAGGTGGTGAGTTGTTTTTTTTTCCTTCTTTATTCAGTTGCACAAGAGGAGAACAATGGAGTTTCACTGAGGTAACTGACATCAGAATCTGATCTTTCATCTTTTCATCCACCTAATGGGAATTATAGGTTACAGATGCATCAAATACAGTTCTTACCTTTGCTGTTAGAATCAGTAACTAAAAAAGAGAATATTTTTGGTATTATTTTCTGGGTATTTCCAATTCAAAAATAACAGTTGTTCCATAAAATGTGTAAAGTTACATATCTAAAAACTAAAAGTTTGTATTTAATAACATAATAACTTTTTTAATATTTAATAAGTCCATTCAAAAACTCTTTTAAAGTGAGGTGTCATAAGTGACTAATAAAAAATCATGCACAGTGGAAAGCTTTGTCTCCAAAAATGAACTAAACCCCACAAATAGAAACAGCATATTCTTTAAAACAACAAACAAACAAACAATCAAAACTCACCCAGATGTAGGCATGGGCTTGCAAAGAAAAGTGAGGACAGTTACAGAATAATTGTTTGGTGGCCCTTCATATCAAGAAACATGGCTCCTCAGAGGCTGAGCTCCGGTTTTGACTCTTGTTCAACAGCCACCAGCATGTATAACGTACTCTGTGAAAAAGACAACCAGGGAGTGATAAGTATACTGCATATCATTTTAGCACTTTGTTTCTGTGAGTTGAAACAAGGCCCTGAATATGAATGCGATTCAAAGTTGGGAAAGTTTCTTTTGTACAAATTTGAATGCTACACTTGGGCACTGAAACACACCAGTGTATAGCATATATATTTCTTTTTTTTCTAAGAAAGTGTTGTGTTTTAAAAGTGGAGGCAAAAGTTCCAGAAGCCTGGAGAAAATATGTATTTGAATGATTCTTTGTCATGGTTGACTGACCCTTGGAAATCTACACATACTCAGAAAACCTTTTGTGTCTTCAGACTTTATTTTTTCAAAATAAATACAATCTTTAAGGCAGGATTTCTGTGAACATCGGTGGGTCCACCAACATTGCAGGGGCCACAAGTCCAAACCAATCAACTCCTCCTCTGCCATAACAGGCCAGGATGGTAAATACAACTTTAACCATGCTCTGTCCATGAGCTTAAAACTTGGCCATGTTCAATTTGTAGTAGTGCCTGAATCTAATCCTAGTGAAGTTCCTGTCTATACTACAGATTGAAGCAGGTTTGTAAGCAGGTGGGTCAGGAGGCAACCTTACTATAATTGGTCCCTCTGGCAGTTCTGCATCTGTAATGTAGTTGGACTGTCAGGGTTACTTGAAGATTTCACTTTTCTTGGGCTGTCAGTCCACTCTGTGTCACAACTATTAAATTCTGTTGATAATATCATTTTTCAAAGGGAGGGTATCTTCCTTTCAGACTTGCTCCAGCTGCCTCCATCACCGTGTTCTGTCATGAAAGTTATCTACTGAATAAGCCAACTGCTACGTATTTCTATTACTTCTAGTTCTGTGTTTACCGAATTAAAATCTGTATGCAGCTGTGTGTGGGCTATCTATCTATCTATCTAGTTTTTCCCTGACATTGGACATTAGCAATTCCAAACTCTCACATTAAGTCTCACAAGTGTTGTCACCAGACGTCAGCCTCATTATCATTGCATCAGGGGGTATAAAACCAACAAAATAAAAGTGGGTCCCTGCATAAGACATCCCCACAATCTTAAAGAAAATCAAGAAAAGTAGAAGACCTGTGTCTTTTGAGGGGAAAGTAAATGATGTTTTATGCTTAAGCAAATGAAAAGATAACTGTGAGCTAAATCAGATTATTTCTATTAACAGGATGAAGAAAAGCTCCTGGGTTATCATATCTCATCCCCAAATGAGTAATTCTGTTTGTAATATAATTTTTGGGACTTCTTACTTTGAAAATGAGGATTTGAGCTTTTAGACTAAAAAAATTTTTACTTCCAGTTTGGTGCCTCACCATCACCTCATTCTTCAGAAAGCAATCAAGCTGGCTAAAACTCCCTGGCAATATTCTAAGCTCTTTCTTTTTAAATCCCCCCAGTATTGTCACCCCATTTCACTCAGCTGAATCCTAGCAACGGTTTTATTTCCAGTTTTCGTCATCAACATGGTTAACTTTTCTACTGGAACAAGGTTTTGTGGCTCTCTTTAAATAGCCCAGCAACCACACAAGTGTAAAATCTGTTAAGGTTTGATGGGAAATAATTATAATAGCAAATAAATAAAGAAATAAAGCATTGCAAATTACTTCTAGCCAAAGAAGCTAAGGAGAATAAGAGGACTAGCATGAATACATCCATGGAAACTGGCTAGAGAGTATTTAGACCTGTTTTAATGAACAAAAGGACAAGCTAATGATGTCTGGAAAGTAACAGGAACATTGAATTCAACACTATTCATTGTGTTCAAAAGAAACCCATCTTCAACAACACATTATAAAAAATCAGCAAATAAAAGTCAAGTTTTGTTGATGTCACTAGACAATGAGAAAACTCCAGGAAGATCCTGACAAACTTTAGAGAACTTACCTCAGATGTGAGGAATTCTGAGTATTGCAAGGAATAACTAGCTAGGCTAAGGAGGAGATATTTAAAGGGGAGGTGAATGATTGACTTTCTAAGTGAAATAATATGGGCAGATGGGTGCTAGAATCTAACTTACATAGTTGACAGTTGGAGCTAACATGTCTATGCAGTCCTAAGTCATTAATGTATTATGGAAGATAAAGGGCTGTTACTCTCTTTATATTTTGACTACATAGAGAGGAGCCAGCACTTCACACTAGCCACAGCTTGCCAAAAGTGACCTTGACTGTATAAAACTACATATACCTCTGCCCACTTCTATAACTGCCCAAGAGTTTGAAGACATATTTGGACTGCATCCAGAGCTCCCCATGGAAGGATAGCTAACAAATCCAAGTTATCATCTTCTCCACTGCATTTGAAATTATAAATGAAGCTCAAAGTTTGGTCCAAAAATCACTTTGCATCCACCTTATGGCAGCCTGCTCTCAGATGTAGTTTTGAGTCCAGGCATAGGAAATGATGATGGAGAAACTTCAGGTTTCATCCCCGAATGAAAACCAGAATCTACTTGCCATGAATATTGAGCCTGTCTTGGCCACCTGCACTTATCCTACTGGGGACTGTGGCAGAATCACATGAATTCAACGTACTCTTTCAAGGACAAAAATATCCTGTGAGAGAAGAAGAGATGGGATTTCTAAAGAGCCTGATGTCGGGAAGCCAACAGATAAGTTACAGATGAATAAAGGATTGTGTGACTGGGATCCTACCAAGGCTAAGTATGATTCTTGGCCCAGAATGGCAGTCAATGTATAGCCATAAATGCTTCCCACTGCCTTATTTAGAGAATCCAGCTTGTAAAAGTAATCCATTCTGTAGGGGATTACACCTGTGTACTAAGCCATGAGGATGAAAAGCTTTGCACTATTCGAATACAAATCTGGTTATTGTGTGCATAGACTAAACACACAACTGAGTTATTAATGTACTTAAAATTCAGTCTCTTGGTTTCAATCAGATAAATCAGTTCTTTTTCACAGTATAAGAGAATAGGCTCATATTCACCCCCGGCATAAGAATATGCAGGGGTGTTAGGAACCTGGCTCCCAGCAGAGCTGGAAAATTCTGTGAAATATCTGATAAATATTTGTTCAAATGCTTTGGGCCCTGACCCAACAAAGCATGTGTACAGATGAAAAGCAGATGACTACTCCAAGCAAAATGAAAGGAATATCTGCAGAATTATTCACAGGTTGAAATCAAGCATTCACTGAAACGTTTTCCTGTGTGACTCTGGTTTATGGCTGGTATGAGCATGGAATCTATGCAGGAAACTATTGGTAAACTTATTTCAGAGAGAAATTATTTCTATTGTTACTACTGATACTTTGCAGACCTCATAGGGGATGCACTTTGACATTTCTAACGTTTTTCCTTGATCTTAGTGTGGCTTGTTCCCTTTCCTATGTGTCACAAAGCAGTTTATGGTGGCATAACTGCATCTACAATATGCACTTATATTGGTATTTCTGTAACAACATATCAACAACTGATGAGAAATAAATAAATAGCAACAACAAAATCCTTAGTCTCCTATATGGAACAACCACAACAAACACAAAATGAATTCTGTCATGTCCTTCTTTTGCATCTCATTAGAAATGAAACAACTCTCAGAAAGATGCAGGCAACTCTGAACATACAAAAGTGCTTCCCTGCAAGAAGAGATTAAATAGACCAAAGATCTTTAGCTCACACAAAAAAGGTCTGAAAAGATTGAGAGAGGTCTCTAAATTGTGAAAAAGAATAGTGAATGAGTATTTATTGTTTCTCATGGCACAAAAATTATAGGTAGTCAAAGAGAATTATCAGATGGGAAGTTCTAAAAGCAAACAAAGGAAAGCACTTTTACATAAAACAGAATTAATGGTGTAACTCGTTGCCACAGTAACTTGTGGATGCCAACTGCATCAAGCAGATTCAAAAGATGATTAGACAAATTAATGAAAGGAATGTCCTTTCTAAAGCATAGACAAAGATGTAAACACTCTAGATGTCAAGGATGTGCCCTGACTTAAGATAGGGAATATTAAGGAAGTATTACTCTGTGTCTGTTCTACTGCTGGACTCTTCCAGGGCATTGTCTATAGGATACTGGGCTAGATCGCAGAAGGGTTTAGATGTCAGAATTGTTATGGAAACATAGTTTGGCATGGCAGACAAACATAGATGGGTCTTGTCAGTCTCACACACTGCTCTGTTTATACAGCTTAAGCCCAGAGCACCTCCATTTACTGTGATTTTACACCTGCTCGAGTCCACAGGTCCAGTGCAAATAGGTCAGACTAAATTACAATCCCCTGCTTATTTTTGTTTAACACAAATGAAGTTGGAGGTGGAAAGAAGTTCTGGCATCAGATGACATCTGAGCATGGCTAACCAAAAGAGCCATGCAGGGAAGCTTGTTAAAGGACACTGTCTACAGCCACAGTTTAGCTCTGCCCTCCTGTGTCATACTGTTTGCTTTATGACTGCCTACACCTTGCTGAAGGGATGCAAACACACAAAGGTTTGTTTTATTGTCAAAAATAGGTGCAGTGAATATCTAGTCGCCAAATTCCGTAGACGGCATCTCTACAAAAGTTTAGGGAACTGCCATTTTCATTCCAAGCATCTCAGGTTTACATAGATACCAATTTAGGAACTACTTTACAAACCCAAGTCTACTAAACTTTTTAACCTAGCAGAAGTTGCCAATATAAATTATTTAAGTTTATATTTATAAAGGCATCTAGGTGACATTTCATATCCAAAATAATCATGCTCACGTTAATGACCTTTTATGCCTTTTCATTAACATCACAGAGGAAAACAAGGCCCAGAAAATCTGTTCGAAACTGACTTCTACAGCCAAACATCCCCCTCTTGCAAACATCTGAGAGCCTTCCAGTCTCCTTAGTTGTGATTAATGGGTCTATTCATGTGTGTAAAGTTATTAACAGAAATATTCATAGAACCAGATACTAAACCAATGAGGAATGAATTAACAGGTTAAAATGTGTGTACAGAGCTGATCAGGTTATGCTCCAGCTTAACTTCTTTGTAGTGACCTAAATTATTTCTTTACAGTCTACAAAAAAAAAAAAAAAAAAAAAAAAAGATGCAGAAAACCTTACTGCTGAGAATCCTATCTGGCTGATTGCTGGCTTTTTTTGGTTCTTGTCACAAAACAGGCAAACTCCCACCCCGCTGCTCCCTCCCTCCCTCCTACTCATCTGAAGGAGAGGGTCAAAAATCAGGAAAAACAGAAACAAGAATGTCTGTGGGCTGAGATAAAGACAGGGAGATCACTTATCAATTACTGTCATGGTCAAAACAGGAAAATTGACTGAATTTACTGCCAATTAAAATAGATTTGAGTAGTCAGAAACACAGACAAACCATACAGCAGTATCTTTCCTCCCTCTGTCCCACCCTGAGGTGCCCAGGGAGAGATGGTTGTACAGTCAGTACGTAGCAGTTTTTCTGCTGCTCTTTCCCTCTCATACTTTTCTCCCGCTCCAACGTGAGCTCCCCACAGGCCTCAGCTCCTTCAAGAATATCCACCTGCTCTGGCATGGGGTACGCCATGAGCTGCAGCGTGGTTGTCTGCTCCAGAGTGCTCCTTCCCAGAAGCTGCAGGGTATCTCTGCTGCCGGCCAGGCCCACCTCCAAGCCCTCCTCCAAGACCTCCTCCTCTTTGGGTGTCTGCATGGCTGTTTCTCCCTGTTGTTGTTCCACATCCCCTCCATCCAATGTTTTTTGGCAGGCCATATGCCCTGTGGGGTGGCTGGTGCAGAGCCGTCTGGAGCCAGCTGTGCCCGTACCCAGCAGCGCCCGCGTCTTATCACAGAGTGCCTCCTCCCTGCCGCCCTCCCATGCCAGCACCAAGGTACAGACACCTAGTGCATTTCTGAATGCTTGTGTTCCCTGACATTTCAAGAAAATGCCATATAAATCCAAAGCAGAACATGGTGCTGGGTAGGTGCGTTCGGAAGTGTTCACTCGGGAAACGCGGTCATAGCAGGCTGTGTCACACTGCTGGGACAGGCACTACATGGGCTGAGAAAAATGCCTGTTTCCTGATGTAAACCACAACACAACTAAAGAAAACCATCACATGCACACTCAAACCCAGACTTTTGCTGCAGGGTAGATGATTAAGGTGTAAATAATCCATCAATACACAACAACCAAGGGTTTGATAAGGGGCTAGCTGGGAACTTAGCACCACTGTTGGGCTCTGGCTGAGGTGCCTAGGGGGCTCCAGGAGAAGCTGCCTCCCCAGGGATCCAACTGTCCACTGCTACTCCGAAGCAACAGGTGATCTCGGCAGAAGTTACCACTAGAGGGACCACTGGTCTGATCTCTCGGATAAAAACGTAGTTTTTGTGCTGCCAAATGTCAGCCGATGTCTGGAATACGTGGGATCCTGGTGACTTTCCTGATGTCGTTGTCACTGGCATGTCTCCTGCGCAGTTAGACAGCCCCATCTCGTCTTCATCTAACAGTCTCTGTTTCACAGCTGAGTGGTGGGGAAAACAGAGCAAACTACACCTTTATTAAAGGACATACGAAAAGATAGAACAACTTTTCCCCTGTTTCTTAGCAAGACCAGAAGAGGACATTGTGCACTACCCTTCAACAGGGAACCTATAGGTTAAATATGAAGAAAAGCTTTAACAAGCCTCAGAGGAACAGTTCAGGCAATGGAATAAAATACCAGAAGAGCTTGTGTAAACAGGAAAATTATACTGAAGGCAGGATGCGATACCCAATTATTAGGGATGGAAAATGTCTATGAAATCAATCCTGCCACTGTGCAGGGGGATGGGGTAGCTGGGCAGAGGCCTCCCTTCCAGCCTTAATAAATGTGTGTAGGAAGGCTGCATTAGCAGTTAAAGGAGGCACCAAGGGTGCAAACACAGAGCCATGATATTAAAGGGCAGAGACAACACTCTATTTACAATAAAATAAACATCATTTACACATGTGTTACCCATTTAAGTGAGAAGATGGGAAATGGAAGCAGGCACTGTCAGGCTACATTTAGAAGAGACGTGTTTGATGGAACATTTCAATGTGCTTCGATTGAGACCCCTGCTACTTTCCTTTTGAAAATTGTAGAATAAAATGTGCTGGTGAATTGTAAAGGTTTCATCCCCCTTGATGTATTTTTATTGAACACGACTTGCAGGCTTTACATTTTAATATTCTGTCCCTAGACTGCTGTCACTCACCATATCACACTTCTCAATTCACAGGGGTTAGGGTTTGGGGGAAAATAGCCCAGACATAATCATTAGGACACTTTGTTTATCATAGGACTATATTGTCAAAATGTAAATCTATATTTTATAATTCCCATGGGAAATAAAAAGATAGCATTTAAAAACAAAAGCACAAGCAAAAAATAAAACCATGTATTTCTCACTAACTGCCATGCTCTATCAAAAAAAACCCAAAGCATTTTCTGGTTATATTCCATCTATTTCCCAAGTGCTTGCTTCTCCTTCTTAGAAACTTTTTCATGAGGGTTTCAGAATAATTTCATGCCTTTCTTTCCCCCCTAAGCCATCCGATGTGTAAACTTACAGATGGCAGCGTCCTTCTCAGACGTCATTTTCATTGCTACTAACTTCTGTGCCTCTGGAGGAGGCCAGCTTATGGTTCTGTTATGCCACTAATGAGCCTCCCATCTCTTCAGCAGTAAACAGTGTTTTTACTAGTCAATATTTGTGTTGCATTGTGCACACAACGCCCTATGAAACTTGCCTCCGCGAGTGAGCACATTTTATGAATCTAAGTAGTCTTTTTGTCATCTTCCAAAGATTTGGGATTGCTGGCCCTTTTTTTGTATATCCACAACGTCTTGTGTACTTAGATCATACATTTTCCATGAAAAATGCATGCTTGTGACAGTGGGCAATCTAACTATCTATATTATTTATTCAGTCTCTCTGGAGCAAAAGCTAAATATATTGGCTTTTGGCTGGTTACACGTGCTGGGTCCCTCTGATTTTACCTAGAAAAAAAAAATTGCAGAGCTAGGTCATTTGGAAAGCATAAGCTTTTCCAGGAAAAGGTAAAATTTGATATCACATAGCACACCTACTGAGCTTTGCTGTAAAGAATGAATGAAATGGGTTAAAGGAAAAACTAATTAGCCACATTAATACAATGTGAATTTGGAAGCATGGTATAAATGCAATCAAGTAAAAAAGGTTTTTAATTTATATTTGTTGCTAAATAGGATAACTTCAGGTAAAACTAAACAGAATAATGTCTTGACAATGTCCTAAGGAAATAAATATTTTTTTTTTTTCCAAACATACTATCTGGAATATAAATTATAATTAATAGCAGGAAGGGCACATGAGCTAAATAAAATTGTCATATGTAAGAGCAACTGTTTCTGTCTATGATCATTCCTGTGGTAGGGATTTCAGAGAGATTCCAGAACGAGTCTATTGACCTGCACTGAAATGTCTGGTTCCACTGGAGCCACTCATGATTTATTATGAGGTACCTCAAATGAGAACTGGATTTGGATGAGTTGAATCAAATCTCCTGAAAGAAGCCATGGGTTCAGAATATCTCAGGCTAAAAGTTTGTATTTCAACCACAGGTGATATGGAAGGAGTACATTGTATCCACCACCATAATTCTTCTTGCAAAAAATCGAAAATCCTCTAGCAGTATCATTAACTGTTGGATGAGCTGCAGTTTCCTGGGAAGGCCCTAATGATTGTGCCAGCCAGGAATTTTGACTAAGTGAACTTCAGTCATTCCTCATAACCTCACTTCCCAACATATGATACATCTACAGTTCTGAGAAATCTTGGTATATTTGAACCTGACATGGTTCTGCTGCTCTGCCCCTGACTATTCAGGAGCTGGGATATGTAGACACCACTTGAATGCAGAAAGCATCCAAAATCCTAGGGAAATGGTGTTTCCCCAGGTTGCTGCATTCTCCTTCCTAGATGTCTTGATAGGCAGTAAATACTGTAAGGACCCGTATGTACTAGGCTCTTTAATCAACCTCTCCCTTTCATTCACCATCCTGTCAGCATCACCTGGAAAAAAAAAAATAAAACAGGAATTAAAACTCAACAAACTTACATTTGATTAATATTATTCACATTATTAATACTTTCCCTTGCAGGACTTATCAGGAGATAATTGACCTTGTCAGTGCCATGCGCCCTCTGTAATACTGCTAGATCCTTCCACTCCCCTCATGCTAAATTATAACTTGTAAAAGCCAAAAGGAAGTTTATTTTCCCCTTTCCTGCTTTAACCACAGAATGTCAAAGAATAGAGGGGGGGGGGGGGGGGGGGGCGGGGGGGGGGGGGGGGCGCGGGGAGTAGGAGGGATGGATCTCCTAAAACATGTAATCTGCTCAATTAATAAAGTGAATCTAATGGACTTGCTCCCTGGGGCCTGACAAATGCACCTGTCGCCATCACCAGAAAACTGATATAAAGTATGTGTCCAGACACTATTTCCCCTCCACCTCTGTCTCTATATGTATTTTAAGTGAAGAAATCTCTAATTTGAGATAATGGGGAGCAGGGCTGACCTGTTTTTAATGTAAAACCCTGATTTGCTGCAACACCCATGCTGCTCAGATGGCAAAATTTAGCACTGCAAATGCAGGATTTTTTACAAATGTATTAAATGAAAGAAGGAATATATATATACACTTAAAGAACAGACATTCTCTCGCCCCCATCTGCTTTCTTTTTAACTATGATTTTGTACATCAGCCTTGAGCTGTCATTCCAGCAGATTTAAGACTCACGTGATTAGAACATTGATAAGGAAGTGATGCAGGTACTCCTGTGTGTGCAAACTGGTGGCTGTGTCCTGGTGATTAGAGAAGAGATGAAAACATTCAGTCCTCCTGCTGTCATTGACGTATTCATCCCTAGACGCAGTAGCTAACTTCGTCTCCCTGAAGATCCCTTTAAACCGTCAACACAGGGATTGAGTGGTACACACAGGATGAAGAAAGCCTTCTACCCTTTGGATCTAACCTTGTGTGACCTTCAGTGGAGGCATTTAACCCCTTGGGTGCCTCTGTTTCCGGGACTGTAAAAGGGACAGAGTAGTCCCATAAAGAACTGACTTATCTGTGTCTTTGTATGACTGCCTCCCTGAGCAGGAATCAGAGCTGTAAGCAGAGGATTTTGAAAATGAGATGCTAGCATCTAGCTGCTTATTTAATAAACAAGGTATCCATGGAGATGAAAAATGTTTACTGTATGTCTTAAATTTTGTCTTTTAGGGCCTTACAAAATAGCTTCTTCTCTAAAATTGTTACCATGGATTTGGATTTACCTCATAGAGCTGGCCAGGAATGTTTTC
Organism: Rhynochetos jubatus; assembly: GCA_027574665.1. Classification (NCBI taxonomy): domain Eukaryota; kingdom Metazoa; phylum Chordata; class Aves; order Eurypygiformes; family Rhynochetidae; genus Rhynochetos; species Rhynochetos jubatus. Next base: position 77,801,127 of record CM050690.1, on the reverse strand, counting down.
TTGGTGGTGTGATATTTGACTCACTGTGCCAGTACTGGAAGTACTGGCTGTACTTCCAGTGAAGCCAACTGTTCCTTTTCTTGCCTATTTTTCATTTGGTGTTCACAGTGCAGTAGCAATTGGGGATCCATGGCAAGCTCATCCTATTTTGTTTGTTTGTTTGATTCTCTGTAGGGTTCTGGGTATTTTGCCCTTTGAAACAGCTAAGTACTTTTGTCTTTGAACTGAGTGAAATGAGGAAGCTTCTATTCTCTATTTGGTGGGCTTCCTGGCTGTAGTTTGCACTCCAGAGATGCCTACAGAATGGTGTAGTTGCCTTTTTGCCACAATTTCCTGGGAAGTCCTACTGGGTTTATCCCAGTAGGCATTTTTTTCTGAAAGTTGTCTTTAGGTGAATAGAGATTCATCACATTGCTCAGACAGCAGGGCATTCAATTTAATGGCAAAATTAGAACCGAGCTCAGTTCACCTTAAAATGAGTTACCTTCTATCAATGGAAGTTTTACATATCCTTCTTCATAGGATCAAGTGGGTTAATCAGTAAGAGAAAGTTCAGAGAAGTGTTTCTGAAAACATTTGAGCCTTCTGAAAATAGGACTTTTCCATAACAAAATTTTCTTCTACAAGAAAATTAGAAATCAGAAAAGATTACAGTCTTTCTTAATTGCCCCATATGTCTGATGCAGAATTCATGATTTCCGTAGAATTCTGTAAGAAACATGAAAACAAAAGGGGAGGTATAAGGCCATCATTCTAGTCAACCATCCTCCACTGATTTTAATACAACTGTTGTCATGCTTAAATTAGACAGTCTCACAAACTTCACCAAATCAATTTCTGCACAGTACATATAGATGCTTTTTTAAAAATTTATTTTACATTTTCTGTTAAAATTAGGCAACCATAAAACATGCACAATGCCTATATAATTTGGGTAAACTCAGAAGTCCTAGTACTTCCACTGCTTTCAGGTAACAAGATGAAACTGAGGATACATTTGCCTACATTCACATGGGAGTATAGGTTAGACACAACAGACTCCAACTTTTTTTTTTCTATCTGAAGCCAGTGAAAACAGAATAAATCCCAGATGTAATGAGCTTAGCTTCAAGTAAAAGAAAATCCACTGGAAGATTCCTTCTACTCCTTCCTTCTATTCCAAAGGTGTCATTACCTATTTCTTCTTCCACTCTTTCCATGTAGGATCATACCAGCTTCCGTGTTTCCATATTCTCATTTCAGACTTCTTTACTTTACAGCAGTGAGCCAGTCTGAGCACCCAGACTGAGAAAACTGGACACAGAAAGAACACAAACGCTTTCATCTTCTAAGTTTCAAGCTGGTTATGCAATCTCACAATACCTTAAAATGTACCTTTTCAGTATTTGGCTTAAGTACCTTTAATGTGTCCTGAGGTGATCACTGGCACAAAGAAGAATGGAATAACATTCAAAGAAGGAATCGTTTGATCACATTCCCAGAGTGAACCATTCTGAACATCATCACATGGGACCTTGTTCCTGAGCTGAAGCTGAAGAGGCTGTCCTAAACCAGGTCTATCTGATCTGAATACCAAAGGAACCAGCATGGTTTTGGATGTAAAACTGGATTTTTACTAGTCATGCCCCAAAATGATGGCTGGTTCAAGCTGTACCACAGACCATAAGAAAGTCCATATGTATAACAACTTTTGATGAAAAATGTCCAAATCTAGGTTTAAGTTAGAATATACATACACTTAATTCCCTGGCAAATAGGCAGGAAGCTATGGGAACTATCAATCAGAAAGTTAATATTTAATCTGGGTACATCACAAACTTTTAATATGTCTTTGCCTCCAGTTTTCATATGCCTTAGCCTCTACCTTCCTCCCCAGTGACAGTAATCCTTAAAAAGTAAATTTATGCCTTAAGAGCATGAAGAAGCTTGAGATATTATGAAATCTGGAGTACTGCAGTAGAGTAAGCTCTTCTATGCTTTGTGAAGACAAGGATTTAATGCTTAAAGTGCTGGCATAGATTGCAAGGCATTTGGTTTTTTTTCCCCTTTCTTTGCTAGTATATTCCCTTCCTGCCTAATTTTGGCCAAGTCACTTGAATTTGTGGTTATATTTAAGATGGCAGGAGTGATACTGCCCCACATCACAGCGATAGAGGGGATGATATTTAGGTTCCTTAGCACAAGAGTAGCCAAGACACCCTAGACAGATGAATGGTAAATTGAAGTAATATCAGTTATAAGAACCCACAAATTAAAAACTAGCTCACAAGACAGTACCTTTGTGTCCTCTATATCAAATTCACCATGCATAATCCTTTCTTGTGCTGAGCTCTGCTGATAATGGAAGGATTCGTTAAAATTTATTTAGCACTACTAATTGTGGAAGCCATACAGGGCTCCTGCTTGTCAGCAGAGGTTTCATGAACCAGTCTGAAGACTTTGGGAAAAATAATAAAAATAAGGGGTCGGGGGGGGGGGGGGGGGGGGGGGGGGGGAGGCATGGGGGAAGGTGGGAAATTCTACACTTCGGTAGGAGCTTTAAAAAACCAGGTTGGTTTCAATAGTGTCCCTGTGAATAGGAGCCAGATGGTCTTTAAACTGGCATTTCCCTCACCATTTTAGGCATGAAAGCCACTACTATGATGGAGCTGCAAGGAGGAGAGATAGGGAAGGCAGGATACAGGCAGCACACAAAGGAGAAATAAGAAATCCTTTAAACGGAGAATGAAACACACTGTTTGACAGCTAGAAAAGGGGGGAGTGTCAGGAAGGTAAAAGGGCAGGCTCCATAGGGGTAAGCAGAAATAATGCAGTGTAGAGTAACGGGATGTGAAGGGGCTATAATGATCATGGTAGCCAAGTGTGTAATTTGCAGTGAATAATTGATCCAGTGCCTTTATATTTTTTATTTTTTTTTACCATTTCTCATCAAGTAGATCACAATTTTCTTGCATCTGTTCCAGCCTGATGATTCAGTGAGTGATTTCTGCAATTGAAGCTTTGTCTGTATACTGAACACAAGCAAAATTCATTGTGAATATACAATATCAGAAATCCTAGTTCAGTTTTGATGGAACACATAAATCACATGGTATTTTGTATTTTCTCTAATTAGTGAGTGTAACTCTAGCAATTGCTCTGACATTCCTCCCAATTATGTATTCAGAATATGTTTTTCATGAATATTCTTTTAAAATGGACTTTCTCTCCAAATGGTTATGACAGTAAACTGATTGGGAAGGATATTACTGCAGTTTTTGACAGTCTAGGATCTTAAAGTTCCATGGTACTTTTTGTTAAATGGAAAGAGATGGCATGAGCCACAGGCTCAAGTTCCAGCATATATAATTAATCTCCCCACATGAAAATATCTGATATGGTCTTCATTAAATGAAATAAGTCTCCAAGCCTTTGCTTGCCTGCCACTGTAGACACACTGATGCATGTGTGACTGAAAGTAAATGTGCAGATTTCTCAGATATGAACTGGGCTGAATATGTGTCCAAACCAGGAAATCTCAACTGCCTATCATGGAAGCCAGAGGGAGAATTACATGCTCAATAAGTAAGTAAAAGACAATGTCAATGTACAATGCTGGAGAAATTTAAAAAAAAAAAAAAAAAAAAAAGAGAGTGTAGTCAAACTTCATGACAAAGTCATAAAATTCCAGCAGGCACAGTTATGTCTAGTGAGAAACACAGAAAGGACAGGTATGTAATTAATACACAAACAATGCCATTCAGAGATAGAAACAACAATGGAGGCATGATGGTGACAGGAGGCTGGATCAAGGAAGACACTCTTGGTGGAAGAGGGTCAGGTTAGAGAACACTTAACTAAGGTAGACGAACATAAATCCATAGGCCCTGATACAGTGCACCCACAAGTGTTGGAGACCTGGATTATGTTGCTGTGAGGCCTCCTGATAATCGTTGAATGATCATGGCAATTAGAAGACATGCCAGAGGATTGTAGGAAAGCTAAAGTCACTTCTATCTACAAAAAGGGGAAGAAGGCCCACCGAATTACAGGCCAGTCAGCCTGTCCTCCTCGGGAAGGTGATGAATTAGTTAAACCTGGACACCATTTCCAGGCACATGAAAGGCAAGAAAGACACCAGAAGTAGTCAGTACAGATTCACAAAAGGAGACGTATGTTTGACCAATGTGATAACCTTCTATGGTTAAAAGACTGGCTTGGTAGAACAGGGAAGAGCAGTGGACTGTGTCTGCCTTGACTTCAAGTCTTTGAAAGCTGTCTCTCACAGGTTCCTTACAGAGAAACTGATGAAGTATGGTCTAGACTGAACAGTTGGATTGAAAAGGGCCTTGAGGATGGCAATCGGTGGCACAGACCCTAGTTAGAAGCCAGACTCTAGCGTTAGACATCAAGGGTAGATCTTCATTATTTATTTAGATGATAGGACAGAAATTGTACAAAACTGGAGGAGTGGCTGATAAGCCAGAGGGACCTGCTACCATCCAGAGGCACCTCAAAAGGCTGAAGAAATAGGATATCAGGAAATTAATGTAATTTTAGCAAAGGAAATTGTAGAGCCTGTCACAAGGGCAGGAATAAACCCATGCATCAAAATATGCCAGGAGGCAAACTGGATGGACAGCAGCTATGCAGAAATTTCTCTGAGGGAACCATGAGAAAACCAAAGGAACATGAGCCAGCAGTGTGAAGCCTATTCTTCTTCCTGAAGTGGTCATGCAGATGGACCAGATGGCCTGTGTAGATCATAGAGCAGGTTGCTCAGGGCCATGTCAAGGAGCCTTCTGAGTATGTGTAAAGACAGAGCCCTCACAAATTCTTCCTGACGCTGTGCAGCTCACTGCTCTTGAGAGACCTGGGGACGCTTCTGCAGAGCTGCTTTAGCATGTGCACCAGGGTCGAGGGGAGAGGACTTAATGTACCTAGGTACTTGAAGGCAGGGTGCAAAGAAGATGCAATAAGGCTCTTTGAAGTGTTGCCTTGTGATAGAACAAGAAGCAATGGGCACAAATTGTAACACAAGATGTTCCTCCTGGAGATCAGGAAACACTTCTTTGCTCTGAGAGTGATCAAACACTGTCCCTCCTTGAGCAGGGGCTTGCACAGGTGACATCCAAGATTTCCCTTCTCAGCCATTCTGGGACCTCTGGCTGAGGCTTTCCCACAGAACTGCAAGGAGCAAGTCCTTCTCCTGTGACAGCCCTTGGAGGAGCCAAGTCAGGGCACGCCTTTTGACCAGTAAAACAAACACCTCCACAGGGAGCAGGAGCTAAACCAGCAGAAAGTATGCCTAAAGAGCCACAGGCAGAGTCTCAGGAGTGGGGGTATGATCTGTGGAGGAAATCTTTGGCACAAGGCATTCCCAGAACCATGATTCAGGGACAGAGATTATCCTGAGTCTCACTCAAGCGTTCCATAAAAGTGATGATGGCAAAAGGAGACACCATACTCCAAATGCTCTGGTGCCATCACCAGCTCCAAGGAAGAGCAATAACCTTTTCCTCCCACTTAGGGACTGATTGCATATCATGAGGCCAAAACCCAAGTAATGCCTGAAGAGCAACAGGGCCTGCCTATTGAGTGGAATTTTTGCTTTGCAGTTGAAGATCACAGTGTGAGTTTTGATGTTTAAGACAGCTGAATCTGACAACTGCTGGACAGCAGTGTGTGATCCTTAGTTTCCAATGCCAACTTTAACCCCGACAGAAATTGGGAAGCTACAGTGTGTGTACTCTGTACAGCCCCTGCACTCTCTGATTCCAAGGTTACTAATGTACCACAATACCTGATTTCTGCTGTAGCAGGAAACAGAATTTCTGAGGTATTTGCAGTCTTGGAAAAATGGCACATTATTTCCATATCCACTCCCTGTACAATTCACCATCCTGGCCAGCCCATAAACTGGACAGGAGATGGTGCTTAATAATTGATTATCGGTGCTTAAATGCCAACACAGACTACTAACAGCTGCAGCACCCAGCATTGCAACTTTAACAACCACGTTACAAGCAGCCACACACACATGGATGGCAGTGCTAGATGTGAAAGATACATTCTTTACAGTCCCCTTAGGGGAAGAAGATAAATAGAAATTTGCTTTTACTTGTGAAGGGATACAATACCTGTAACACTCCCATAGGGACATAAACATTCACCCACGATTGCTCATGCTGCACTTGCTGAACTTTTACAGACAGTCTCACTCCCTCAAGATGTGAAACTGTGCCAATATGCAGCTGATACTCTAATCAGAAGAACTTTCCCAGCAAGGTGGTCGAAGCGGCACCAGCAGTGCAGCAAGCACTACACAAAGCAAAAGTTGAGTTCCCACCTGAGAAACGTCAGGGACCACATACAGAAGTTTTTAGGTATTTGGTGAATACCAGGCAGTGCAGTGATTCTTCCAAGTACCTTAGGAAAAAATCAAACAGTTGAAAATGACCCAAGCTAGGACAGAATTACAACAGTTAACAGGAACTTTAGCATAGTGGGGAAAGAGTGTACCTGGGTCTCCTATCATTTCTTATCCATTACATTTACTTTTAAGGAAGGGCAAACCCTGGGAGTGGAAAATAGAACATAAAGAAGTGATAAAAACTGATTGAAGAATTAAAAGCATATCAGTCATTGGAACCAGTACACCCCTGCTACCCTGTTATAGTTAAATGGTGTTTCTGAACATGGTACTTACTGTAACCTATTCCAAACTTGCCACGACTGACCAAGGAGACCTTTATTATTCAGCTCAACTGCTTTTAAACAAATGGAACAGAGATACCCTGAATGGGAAAGGGACCTTTTTCTTTAGTCTGAGCAGTGAAACAAGTTGAGAAAACACACCAGGTACAGCCTGTGAAATAAGGGGACTGTCTAATTTTCTAGGAGCAATCCTAGATGGGACTGGTCCTCCAGAATAGTTTAACAAAAACCTACATTCAGAAAACAATGTGCGTTCTTGACAGGATTTGAGTAGAAATTAAATTAACCAAAGGACATACTAAAGTTTCCAAAGTACAGTAGCCAATAAATGCATATCCATTAGCATTACAATAACCTTTTACACCCTCACCAATTTTAAATGCACCTATTCTCACCCAGGGAACACCAACAGAAGATATTTGGCTTAGTGATGCCTCAGCAAAAAGGTTAGACAGTGAATGGCGAACAAAGCTGCTGGATTAAACATTACCACTGGCAAAAAAATGATAGAAGAAGATGAAGGCAACACACATGTAGGAGAATTCAGTGCTGTTGTTTTAACAGCACAGAATGGAGCAAAAATCCTGTATGTAGACTGCCATGCTGTGTGGGATGACAATTCACAATGGCTGTGTCAATAGAAATCCCTGAACTGGGAACTAAACTGGGAAGTTTAGAGAACTCAAGACTGGCAACTATTACTAAACATAACCAGAAGAATACAATTCGAGATGGGATGGGTCTGGCTCATGCCAGAGACAAGAAACCAGCGACAAACTGGAACCAAAAAAGTGGATAAATTAACTAAACTTAGGAAAATATACATAGAGAACTCTTTAAATCACTAATGGTATTGATTGGAAGAATGGTCATGTTTCTTCCATGCAGTAATTAACAAGGTGATCCTTGCCATCAAAGTTATTGAAGCTTGGTAAATTACTGCTAAACTTTGTTAAATCCTACTGAATTTATTAAAGTCTATTGAATTATTATTTTATCCTAATAATATATATTGCTGCTTCTCTCTTTTGAGCAAGAGACATTCCACTCATGGATCCCTAGTACAAGAGACACATGAATATACTGGAGAAAGTCCAGTGAAGGGCTGAACCATTCCAAATAGGAGGAAAGGCTGAGAGAGCTACAACTGTTTGGACTAGAGAACGGAATGGAATGGAATGGAATGGAATGGAATGGAATGGAATGGAATGGAATGGAATGGAATGGAATGGAACGGAATGGTTTAGTCAGAAGGGACATACAAGGTTTATCTAATCCAATTGCATGATCACTTCAGAAAGAAGGCTCAGGAGGTAACTTGTCAATATGCATAAATGTCTGAAGGGAGGGTGCAAAGAAGATCGAGGCAGGGTCTCTGTAGTGTTGCCTTGTGACAGAACAAGAGGCAATGGGCACACATTGGAACACAGGATGTTCCTCCTGGAGATCAGAAAACACTTCTTGGCCCTGAAAATGACCAAGCACTGGCCTCCTTTGGGCAGGGGTTCACAGAGGTGACGTCCAGAGGCCCCTTTTCAGCCATTCTGGGACCTCTGGCTGTGGCTTTCCCACAGCGCTGCAAGGAGCGAGTCCTCCTGTGACAGCCCTTGAAGGACCCAAGTGAGGACACTTCTTTTGTGTCATGGAGGTCACCAGGGTTCCCTCGCCTACATTGCTGCGCTGCCCATTGCTGGGTCTCTGTACTCAGGGCCACCAATCCCTCATCACAGCACCTTTCCAGCTGCAGCTTAAATTGCCCCCACAAGAACACGAGAAGATGGCAAACACCCTTCAAAACAGGCTTTTCCCCCTTTGGGACCTCTCCCTGTCAGTCTGGGAAGCAGTTGGGGGACAATCTCTAGAGACCCCTGTGATGTCAGGATGCAGCAGCTGTGACTACACAGACCTCACTGCTGTCCAGCAACCACAAAGGCTCTGTCCTGTGCCATTTAGTCCAGGGCTCCTGTGAGTTCACATGCACAGTGTGCAAGCTACGAGTTCTGGTCTTCTGCTTGAAAGGGTGCCTTTCAGGAGAGTCTTAACTGTTGGCATGCTCTGGGTCCTATACAGGGTCTGTCCCTGAGCTGTGGGCACAAGGAGGGTGCCAGGGCCCTTACAACTGCTGAAATCTCCCCAACCAGTTTCTACACCTTCCCTGAACACCTTGTGCAGGTACTCTGTGCTAGCTCAACTGGTGGTGGTTGTCTGGGAGAGAACTCAGGGCTGTGGCATTCTTGGGGTGCAGACAGCATGCCTGGATGAAGCCAAGGAAGGTGTTGAGGGCAGCCTTTGTGCCTGGCTGGACCACCATGCTGAAGTTGTTACTGCTACTGCTTTCAGCCCTCAAGGAAGGACCCACAGGAGAACCTCACCTCCCCTTTGGCACCACTTTCTTCCATTTGTTTTGCCCTCATGTTCCCAGTGTAGCTAAAGCTGAAACAACTTGCACATCTTCAGCAGGACATGGCATTGGGTGCCAGCAAGGCTGTGGAGCAGAGCGGCTCTGCAGTGACGGCTGACCCCAGCCAGATGCAGTGTGCAGGGCAGGGCAGTCAGAGGCAGCAGCAGATGAAGACTCCACCATCTGCCTGGGCAACATCCACAACACAGCCTGTGTGCCCATGTGCTTTCACCACTTCTGCCTTGAATGCATCCAGTGGTGGGCCAACATGAAATCTACTTGTCTGCTCTGCAGGTAGCCATTTGACTCCATCCTGCATAGCGTGAGAGCAGATGATGACTACCAGGAGTATGTTGTCGGTTTATTCACCTGCATGGTGAAGAAAATGGTGCGGGGAAAAGTCCTGCAGCATCCCTACAGCTTGCACCGAAGGCTGACCAACAGCAGCCCCACAGCAGGGAGAAGGAGGCCTGAGGGGAGATACCAAGCAGCACTAGGGTATGCAGCTCCAGGCCCCTACAATGCCCCTGCCCAGCAGACTTCAGGGCCCAGTGGATTCTACATCTGCATCATCCTGCTACTGATGGTGCCAGCTGTTCTTGTTTGGTTCCCTCAAAGGAGATATTACTAAACACTGGGAGCCTTCCTGGCAGTGAGGCAGGCCAGTCCAAGCCCCTTGAGCAGCAGCTGAGCTGTGTGCACTGAAGACCTTCTCATTAAAAGGCTATGAAAACTGTGTCCCTTCTGCGTCCTCCTGCTGGTGCCTCCACACCACAGCTGAGCCTGGTCTATCAGTAGTTTAGCTCCTCTCCTTCCCAGGGCCAGGCATGTGTCAAGCAGATCTGCAGAAGTGTCCCCAGGTCCTCTGGAACAGTGAGCTGCACAGGACCAGGAAGAATTTGTGGAGGCTCTGTCTTTGCAGGTACTCAACATGGTCCTGAGCAACCTGCTCTGTGTTACCCATCTTGAGCAGTTGGGTGAAACAAGAAGGCACCCAGAGGACCCTTCTAGCTCCAGCATCAATCATTTTGTGTTGGTTTATATTTAAATGGATTCCTAAAACTGTTCTAAAGTGAGAAAAGAGGTTTCCAATGTTGATAAGGAATAACTTATTAAAAACATGAGACCTTTGAAGAAGTTTTCCCCAAGAGGTAATATTTTTCCCATCACCTCCTTTTAGCTCATCTTCAGTCAAATTGGAGCCCTGCTCACTAGGTAGAGAAGCAGAAATATGGAGAGCAAAGATGAGCCTGGGAAGAAGTGAGTGCTACGGCAAAGGTATTTAAGATCTGGGGGTTTTGTCTCTCATTGTCTCACTCTGCTTTGATTGGTAGCCAGTTAAATTTCTTTTTCTTCCCTTAGTTGCATCTGGTTTGCCCGTGAACCTAATCGGTGAATAACCCATTTTTAGCTGCCCCTGAATTGCAGCTGGACTGCATTCCAGGTGGCTTCCCTTGAGCAGATATGGCTAGAGACCTGTTATCCAAGACTCAGAGATTCTTTCTTGCCCAAGGCAGATACATTCCTTACTCAGGACAAATCCTCTGTGACTGACAGATAGCTTGCTGAATTAATAATAATGAAACATTACTAATCTCTGCAGCTACTCAGCATTAATTATTATAAACTTTACATAGATAATTCCATTAGACATAAATGGTTATTCATGTCTGAGACAAACTGCACCTAGGTTCCAGAAGGAGTTTAGAATGCTAGGAACTCCACATTGAGCCTTGTGACTCTACGGGAAGGTGTTCCTTACCCTTTTGTGTCTCTAGTCTCTGTGTGAATCATTTAACTTCATAGAATCATAGAAAGGTTTGGGTTAGAAGAGACATTAAAGATCATCTAGTCCCAACCCCCCTGCCATTGGTAGGGACACCCTCCACTAGACCAGGTTGCTCAAAGCCCCATCCAGCCTGGTCTTGAAGGCAGCCAGGGACGGGGCATCCAGAGCTTCTCTGGGCAACCTCACCACCCTCTTCATGAAGAATTTCTTCTTTACATCTCATCTAAATCTCCCTCTTTCAATTCAAACCCATTACGCCTTGTCCTGTCACTACAGACCCTTGTAAAAAGTCCCCCCTCAGCTTCCTTGTAAGCCCCTTCAGGTACTGGAACTTGATTCTAACTTAGTTTTCTTTTGTATGTTAATTCCATGCAGTAATTAACAAGGTGAACCTTGCCATCAAAGTTATTGAACCTTGGTAAACCTCTGTTGAACTTTGTTAAATTCCAAATAATTTATTGAAGTCTATTGAATTATTATTTTACCTCAGTAAAACATATTGCTGCTTCTCTCTTTTGAGTAAGGGCCATTCCACTCATCTGTGACATGTTGGCATGGTCGGCAGGATGGCAGGTAATATCAATGATTATTTACAGACACAAGGAATAAACCCCAGAGCCATCTTTTCAGAATAAGGGACTCATAATTAGCATGGTCGCGAAGCTGTGGAACAACTGCTAAAGGTGACCAGGAGGCTTAAAAAGGACGGAAAAGGGCAAGGAGTTATCTGCAAAATGATAGGTACCTGTTTAGAAACAGCTTATCAGAAGAGGAAGAATAACAATTAAAAAACAGGAGGACCTAAAAGAAGAAAGTCTCTGTAGTGTTGCCTTGTGACAGAACAAGAGGTAATAGGCACACACTGGAACACAGGATATTCCTTCTGGACATCAGGAAACACTGCTCTGAAAGTGACCAAGCACCGGCCCCCCTTGAGCAGGGACTCACACAGAAGACCTCCAGAGGTCCTTATGTGGCTTGCAGAAAAAGTGTGTGGGTCCTGGTGAACACCCATTGGGCCATAAATGTGCCCTTGTTGCTAAGGAAGCTCATGGTATCATTTGCTGCATGAGGAGGAATGTTCACTGTGATTCTGCAACAGCAATGTCTTCAAACAGTTGGAGTTGTAAAGGACCCCTAGAAACCTTTCAGTACAACCCTTTGCTGTGGACATGTCCAGCTTTTGTTTCAGAACAGGTTGTTCAAGGACTTTTACTTTTTTGTCATGACCATCTTCAGGGAGGAGAATTTCCTAGTCTTTCTGAGCAACATTTTCTGATTACCATTTCTGTGGGAAAAAAAACCCAAACCAAACCAAAACAAAAAAAATCCCAAAACTGCTATTCAATTTCTCTTTCCTTACTGCAACTGTTATCCATTTCCTCTTATCCTTTCTTGGTGTACCTCCAAGAAGACTCTGGTCTGTCTTTCCTATAACCTTTCATTAGGCAACTGAAGACAGTACCATGATGTGTCCTCTTTCATCTGAAAAAAACAGTTCTCTCAGCCTCTCCTCATATATCATTCAATCCTCCAATCACATTGGTGTCCCTCTGCTATGCTTTTGCTGTTCTTTCCTCTACTAAGCCTGTATCTTAAACAGGGAATCAGTTTAGTCAGACATGGTTTGACCTTGATGCTGGCTATTCTCGGTTGCCTCTTGTCCTTCCTGTGTCTGGACAGGTCTTCCAGTTTTATTTTCTTCATAGTCTTCATGAACAGTGAGGTAAAACTGGCTGGGCTGTAGTTCCCTAGATAAATCTATGTTTTTGACTTTCTTCAAAGTGGTTTTGATGTTTGCCCTTCTTCAGCCCTCAGAAACCTTCCCTGACCACCCTAACCTTTTGAAAATGATGTCAAATTACTTTTTCTAGCTTTCTGAGGACCTCCAGGTTTGTCACATCTGCTTCCATGGATCTTTGTATGTCAAATTTGTATAGGTGATTCTCAACTTGATCTTTCTGTGTAGTGTATAGTATTACAACCCTTTAAACTCTGCTGCTATGCATGGCATCTGAAAAGCTGGAGAGCAGACTCTACCACCACTAAAGACTGAGCAAAGGAAGGCACTGACCTTCTTCCACGTCTTTTGCCACTAGGTCACTGATTCAGTCAGCAGTGGGCAGAAGTTTTCTTTAGTCTTTCTTTTCCTGCTAATGTGCAAATAGAAATCTTTCTTGTTGCTTTTCATATCCATTACCAATTTCAACTCCAGGTGAAATTTTAATTCACTAATTTTGTCACTGTGTACTTAGGCAAATTTTCCACATTGTTTCTGGTGGCCCATTGTGGTTTTCACCTTCTACTCACTAATCCTTTGTGTTTGCACTCAGTGGACAAAGTAATCTTCTTGACAGACCTGTTCAACATCCTTCACATTGGAAGAGATCTTTTTTTTCTCTGGTTTGGTCCTTGATGAGCTATGCCACACCCTTCTGGCCCTTCAGGGCAGCATCCCATGAAATCTCACAAGCGGTTCCCTGTGCAACCTGGTCTGCTCTCCAAAGCAGGAGTCATTCATTATTCTGCTGGTTGTTTTCTTCTTTTCCCTGAGGATCTTTACCTTCACTATTTCATCTCAGTGAAGTTATGCACAAACATGGAAATGAGATCTTAGGCTAGATAGAGAGCTGGCCATATGACCTTGTCTGGAGGGAAGTTTAGGAAATTAAGTGCACCCGAGACTGGTAAAAACCATACAATATTTGCTGAGAGAATTTGATGAGTATTATTTTCCCCAACCACATAAGCCTTTAGCACTAACTTATTGTTCTTACTATTTTTAACTTGAACTAACAAATATGAAGATGAAACAAATACTTATCATACAATATTTAGAATTCACATATCCACAAGAAACTCAAGAACTACTTGCAATTACCTGATTAAAAACTTCGTTCTTTCTTCAATATAATTTAGCCATTTCAGATACTGTGTGTGGAAAAAGTAGATCTAATCTTGGTGAAAGGCCTGTAGATAAGAAAAGGCAGATATGTACAACATAAGGCAGGTATGTCCAGTCTCACCTGCAGAGAAGTGAGACTCATCTAATTGCCTCCAATCTCACTCTCATTCCCACCTAGAGAGGCGTGTATTTCACTCATTTTCAGCACAGCATCAGAACCTTCCTTTTAGTCCATGACCATCACATGCCAGACGTGGCTGGACAGCAGCAGCCTCACGTGGGATCAGGTGATACCTATGTCTTGTTCCTGAGGTCACAAAGCAGGAAAGAGGACAGAGGCTTCAGTACTGCAATGCAGACCATATAGTCAATCTCATTTATTAAGAGGCAATTTACCAGAGAGACAACTTGCCCAGGACTGTGGGTTTTATAAAGCTTTCTTCTCTAAGGTGTCCTGGTGCTTTAGCCTCAGTCAGTAACTAAGCACCACACAGCTGCTTGCTCACCCTACCCACATGCGGGGATGGTGGAAAGAATCAGAAGGGCAAAAGGGAGAAAGCTCTCACTTTGAGAAAATCGAGACAGAAACAGTTTAAAGATAAAATGAAATGAAATGAAACAAAATGAAATAAAATAAAATAAAATGAAATAAAATAAAATAAAATAAAATAAAATAAAATAAAATAAAATAAAATAAAATAAAATAAAATAAAATAAAATAAAATAAAATAAAATAAAATAAAATAAAATAAAATAAAATAAAATGAGTAATTAAAAGGAAAGCAATAAACAGAGACAAGCAAACATAACTGAGGAAAAATAGGTGATGTAACCATTCGCCCCTCACCAGCTGATGCCCAGTCACTCACTATGCAGCAGTTGCTGCTCCCCAGCCAAGTCCCCCCTAGTTTATATACTAAGTATGATGTCGTGGAATGGAATGGAATGGAATGGCCCTTTGAACAGTTCAGGTCAGCTCTCTTGGCTATTGTCCCTCCCAGCTTCTTGTGCATCTCATAGCTGACAGAGCATGGGAAGTTAAAAGGCCCGTGAATTAGTGTAAGCACTGCTTACCAACAACCAAACATTGTTGTGTTATCACATTATTCTCATGCTAAATCCAAACCACAACACTATTCCTGCTAATGTGAGGAAAATTAACTCTATCCCAGCCAAAATAAGAACATAACAACAGTACGAATATTTGAGGTCATATTCAGTGGCACTTCTACAGGGCTTTTGCATTTTCTATCCAGACATTTATTTGCTGTAAAATTGATTTTTAGGCCTAGCTTTCCTTGTCAAATTTGCCTGAAAGTGGCAAGTGTATCAAAAGCTTTTGGGAGAGATATGTGGGCAAAATCATATAAATATAGGAATCAAAATTGCAAATATTTTCCTTCTTAAGAAAAATATATTACATACAGTAAAAAAAAAAAAAAAAAGAAGAAAGAGAAAAGAAAAACAGAACATGGAGTGACAAAAGCAGCATAGGAGAAATAGATACATGGAGTTATAACATTATTACATTCAAAGCCTTTCGGAATTTATAAAGGAAAAAACTGTCTGACATATTTGCAACAATTTGTATTTGATTCTTTATAGACTATGTAGCCACCTGCTATGCATCCAAGTAAAGCAGATAAGTAGGCCTGTTAGATTAGAACAGTGTGGCCAAAAGTTTCAAATACTAACATCATTCTGAGGCAATATTAAAATTCATAGAGCTGGTAAAAATAATATGTAAGATACAGCTTGCAGTCATTGATAAATCAGTGTACTGATTCTCCTGAGATTCAGGGCAAGCCAAGCCAAGCCAGAGAATACAGCCTGTAGCACATCACACTGTGTCTTGCATGAGGAATGCAGTCACCATAAGCTGCATTCTCAGAGAATATAAGGACGAATTTTCAAAAAGGGAGAGAGATATTTATAAGGGAAGTCAAGGTTTGAAATAGATTTGCATGTGCTGCCTGTAAGATTATTGAAACAGAGAGCTCCATAATCCTGCAGGACCACTATGGAATAAATTGATGACCAGACATCAACTGATGACCAAAGACCAAATGGGCCAACACTTTATCTAGATGAAACTTGCAGCAGCATTTCAAATGGGGAGTAGAGAACCAAATAAGAATCCATAATTATCACAGACCAATTAAGACCATGAAATACATTAATTGCTCATTAATATTTACAACAGAGTGCCTGTTTTTTCCAAGACAAAAGAATACAACACTTCAGATATTTGTATGCAAAGAAGATATATATATATAACCCATAAAACTATAAATTGCAGCGACTTTTACCACAATTTTAGAATTCTGATCAAGAAATGTTTCAATTTACTGTTACATGGACTAGAGACTCCTAAAGCTGAGGACTAGTGACACTTCCTATACTGGTATCATGGTTTAACCTGGGCTAGCAGTAAATACCACTCAGCTGCTTGCTCACTTCCCCTCCTCAGCCCTCGCTCAGTGGAGGAGAGTTGGAGTAAAAGACAAGGAAGCTCATAAAGTTGAGATAAGAAATATTTAATAATTCAATATAAATTAAAATTACAGTGACATTACTAGTATTAATAGTACTACTACTACTAAGTAATTAAAATAATAGAAAATAGGACATATGGTACAATTGCTCACCATCAGCTGACCGACACACATCCAGGTCCTAAGTAGCACGAGTCCAAGCTCGAGAGCCCAGACAGCCAGAGTCCAAGGGTGACAACAAAACTGGGACAAAAGCCAGACAACCCCACAGTCCACTAAGAAATGAACCCTCCCCACCACTAACAACCCTGCCAAGAGCTAACATAGGAGCCACCCTAACACGTCTCCGCAATTCTTCACCAGGAGAACACCTGGCAAACAAAGCAAGAGAATACCAGATGCTCCAGTCAGCAAGCCAACTCCATCAGGGGCCCATTTTTAATTGCTCTGTGCTTTCTCAAAGAGCATCAGAAATAAACAAGAGGAGCTAGAGCAGTGAGCATGCATGAGGGGTTGTGACCTCATTGGCACCGTGGAGACATGGTGGGATGGGTCCTATGACTGGACTGTCAGACTGAAAGTGTACAGGCTCTTTAGGAAGGACGGGCAGGGAGATGTGGAGGGGGTGTTGCTCTCTACATCAGAAACCAACTGGATTGTGTGGAACATCACTTGGGGATGGATGAGGAGGTGACTGAGAGCTTATGGGTCAAGATTAAAGGGAGGGCAGGAACAGGGGATATTGTAGTGGGTGTCTGCTACAGGACATCCGAGCGGGATGAAGCCCTTTACAGACAGATAGCAGTAGTCCCATGTTCACAAACTCTGGTTCTCAGGGGGGACTTCAACCACCCCAATATCTACTGGAGGGACAACACGGCAGGGCACAAGCAAGCCAGGAGGTTGCTGGAATGCATTAATGAAAACTTCCTTCTCCAAGTGACAGAGTAAGCAATGAGGAGGGGTGTCATATTGGGCCTTGTTCTCAACAGGGAGGGGCTGGTGAGGGATGTGATGCTCAAGGCAGCCTTGGCTGCAGAGAACATGAAATGGTGGAGTTTGAAATCCATAAGGAGGTGAGGAGGGTGCACAGCAAGCTCGCTACCCTGGACTTCAGGAGAGCAGACTTGGGCCTCTTCAGGAAACTGACTGACAGGGGTCCATGGGATGAAGCCCTGAAAGGAAGAGAGGACCATGAAAGTGGACGAGTATTCAAGGACCTTCTCCTGCAAGCTCAGGAGCTGTGCATCCCAGTGAAGATGAAGTTGGGTAAAAGCACCAGGAGGCCTACGTGGATGAACAAGCAGCTCCTGGACAAACTGAGGCACAAAAAGGAAGCCTGCAGAGGGTGGAAGGAGGCACAAGGAGCCTGGGAGGATTACAGAGGAGGAGTACAGAGAAATTGTCTGAGAAGTCAGGGATCAGGTTAGGAAAGCTAAAGCCTTGACAGAACAAAACCCAGCCAGGGATATCAAGGACAACAAGAAGGTCTTCTATAGGTACATAAGGAATAAAAGGAAGATCGGGTAAATGTTTCCTTCTGCGAAAGGAAACGGTAGAGCTGATCTCCCAGGACATTGTGAAGTCTGAGCAATTATCTTGCCTCAGTTTTCACTGGCAAGGGCACAAGCCATACCCACTGAGTCATGGAAGGCAAGGGCAGGGAATGGGAGAATGGATAGCCACCCATAGCTAGAGAGCAGTGGCTTCCAGAACACCTGCGGAACCTGAAGGTGCACAAGTCCATGGGACCTGGTGAAATACATCAGTGGGTCCTGGATGAACTAGCAGATGAGGTTGCAAAACCTCTATCCATCATATTTTAGAAGTCATGGCAGTCTGGTGATACAACCCATATCTTTAAATAGGGAAAAAAGGACAATCCAGAGAACTACAGCCCAGTCAGTCTCACCTCTGTGCCTGTCAAGATCATGGAACAGATCCTGCTGGAAACTATACTTAGGCATATGGAAAACAAGGAGGTGATTGATGACTGCCAACATGGCTTCACCAAGGGCAGATCATGCCTGATGAATATGGTGGTCTTCTATGATTGTGTCATGACCTTGGTGGACAAAGGAAGGGCAACAGTCACCTAGCTGGACTTGTGCAAAGTGTCCGACACCGTCCCACAAGACATGTTGTCTCTAAATGGGAGAGGTATGGATTTGACAGATGGAAAACTTGAAGGATAAAGAACTGGCTGGATGGTCACACTCAGAGTGTTGTGGTCAAGGACTCGATGTCTGAGTGTAGACCAGTGACGAGTGGCACTTCTCAGGGGTCAGTACTGAGACCGGTGCTATTAACATCTTTGTTAGTGACATGGAAGGTGGGATTGACTACACCCTTAGCATATTTGCGATGACACCAAGCTGTGTGGTGCGGTCAACATGCTGGAGGCAAGGGATACCATCCAGAGGGACCTGGATGGTGCAAGTGCAAGGTCCTGCACCTGGGTCCTGCAATCCCAAGCACAAGCATAGGCTAGGCAGAAAATGGATCAAGAACAGCCCTGAGGAGAAGGACTTGGGTGTGCTGGGGGATGAAAATCTGGATGTGAGCCAGCAGTGTGATCTGGCAGCCCAGAAAGCCAGCCGTATCCTGGACTGTATCCAGAGAAGCATAGCCAGCAGGTCGAGGGTGGTGATTCTACCCCTATACTCAGCTGTGCTGTTCTGCAGTTCTGCATCCAGCTCTGGTGCCCCAGCATCACAAGGATATAGACTGGTTGGAGCGAGTCCAGAGGAGGCCATGAAGATGCTCCAAGGGCTAGAGATCCTCTCTTATGAAGAAAGGCTGAGAAAGCTGGGATTGTTCAGGCTGGAGAAGAGAAGGCTCCAGGGAGACGTTATTGCACCTTCTAATGCCTGAAAGAGCCAACAAGAAAGCTGGGGGGGTAATTTTTACAAGGGCCTGTAGTGATAGGACAAGGAGTCATGGGTTTAAATTGAAATCAGGTACATTAAGATTGGATAACAGGAAAAAAATTCTTCCCAGAGAGTGTGGTGAGGCACAGGAACAGGTTGCCCAAAGAAGTTGTGGATGCTCCATCTCTGGAAGTATTAAGGCCAGGCTGGATGAGGCTTTGAGCAACCTGGTCTAGTGGAGGGTGTCCACTAAAGACTCAATGGTCTTTAAAATCCCTTGCAACCCAAACCATTCCATGATTCTATGAAAGGAGCTAATGAACCCAGATACCAAGCCAGCCTAAGTCTTAACAACATACCCCCACCCCCCCGCCCCGCCCCCGGTCATTTCCCACCTCAGAAATGCACATGTGCACTGAGCCTGATGAGTCATGGAATGAAGCACTGCCTTGGCCACTCTGGGCCAGCTGTTCTGCCTGTGAAGAAGAGGAGTTCATTCCTGCCTGAATCCAGCACAACTGAATACAGGTATGACACGTTGATTGTTTTAGTCATCAAGTAAGGACTCTCTTTTGATTCTAAAAAATGAAGACTATTAAATGAGTACAAAAATTCTGGGATAGGAAGGCAGGTTACTGATTATTTACAGTTTAAGAGCTGTCTGTTTAGCATTTGTGTACAGCTAGCAGAGGGGTACTATTTGGTTGAGGAACAGATAAGTTCAGATGAAGTCATGATGTTTATCTTTTAGCTATTATGTAGATTGTTTCATAATTTGTATAATTTTCTTCAAATAATCTTTACAACAAGGATTCACTCAATTTTAATAACCAGTGAATTACATAATTTTATTACTTAGCATATTGTGAAAGATAATGTTTCTTC
Source organism: Rhynochetos jubatus (assembly GCA_027574665.1). Lineage (NCBI taxonomy): Eukaryota > Metazoa > Chordata > Aves > Eurypygiformes > Rhynochetidae > Rhynochetos > Rhynochetos jubatus. The sequence goes on along the minus strand of CM050690.1, from coordinate 77,781,086 downwards.
CCTTTACTCTGAACTCTCCTAATTTAAAAAAAATCCCCCAAGCTTCGAAGTTCTAACCAATCAGTGGAAGTTACCAGATTTGAACTGCTACAGGATATATATCCTTGCAAGAACATGTCTTTTGCCTTTATATCTGTGTTTTATTTCTTCTTGCAGTAGGCCAGAATTCCATGCCACCCACAGGAGTACTAAGCCTTTTGAAGAAGAGTTGCATGATTTAACTGTATATTAAATTTACTTTTTACAACATATATAATCTTGAAAACACAGATGAATAAACAGACTGGTGAATTTTCCCCTGTTTTTCAAATAATGATAGAAATGGCAGGAGACGTGTAAGGTCCTTAAGTGCTTTGCTATGGCTAATAGAATGTAGTATGAAGCCTTTCAGTTTCCATATTAAAACAGATCAGGATTTTTCACTCCCAGGTCTTTCTTTGGTGAGTTTGTACAGAACATAGTTTCTCTAATGAGTGAGAATATTCTTCCATTTTCTAGTTTAAATTTATTTTATGCACTTTATACCCATTTTCTCTTGTGCAAACATTGTCCGTTAGCTTAAATAGACCCTTTCCTTCTCTCATGTTCCCATTAAAACTTCCCTGATGTTTTTTTTTAGAAAGCAATCAAATCCTCTCTCATATTCCTTTCATTTTGAAAGGCTCAACAAACCAAGCTTTCTAGACAGCTAAGAAAGCTTCTCCCTTGACCTTCTAAGTAGCCCTTTTCTGCATTTACTCCACTTTGCATTTTATAACTGGCATTTCATATTTCATTTGTATTAAAACATTACATGGAATTGGCAAATATACATATGAATTTCTTTTCCTGCACTTAAAGGGAAGAACAATTTTGAAGGTTAGAAAATAGTCCATGTGTAGCATTCTTGACCTTTCTAATCTTGGCTGATAACAAGCTGTAATTTGGGGGAAAGTTTGTGGGGGTTTTTTGTTGGTTTTGGTTTTTTTTTTTTTTTTTAATGGAAGCATTTCAATGTAGTTTAAAATATAGGGAAATCATATGCTGAGGCACATATAGATGACATCTACAGGTGGAACTTCAAGTGCATATTTTCCTATAAATTTGATTTGGAAATTTAATGACTGAGCAATCCCATTGTTCTCCTCTCTTCCCAAACCACCTCTGACATCAGTGAATTTTATCCTCTTATTTGAAAGTACTGTTGGATGTATTGCTATTCTTGTAAATAAACATAAGACCTGTTACTAAATCCAATAATTTTGTCATAGTGCTATGACTTCTCAGCCTCCCACATGCATGGATAGCATAAGACTCACAGTGAGACAAGCACCAAGCAGAAGGTTCTGCCAGTTGGAACAGAGTGTTATATCAAGTGAGGAACAACCTCAGCATTGACATAAATGTTGACAGCACCATTTCCACTGATAATGGTATCAGAGAAGATTATGACTCACACAGGACTGCCAAAAGAGTGATGGTTTAGGTGAAATGCTCCCAAATAAGAAATAATTCTGAAATGAAAACTGCAGATGACAAGGATTTTATCAGGCCACTGCTGGGATGGAACACACTTTCTCTTATGTTCTCAGAAGCATCCTGCCTCTGGAGATAAACTAGCCATAATGAAAGCTCTTTCTCCACCCATTCCCTCTTTGGTGGCAGTGAGAGGCATGATAGTGGGGCATGATAAATCCTGGGTGTTGACTGATGGTATATAACTGCAAAAAATGTCATCTTTCAAATATGTTTCTATAAAGCTTTGAGGAATTCAGAGCCAAATCTGTTAATATTGTGACCTGAATGAAACCAGTAAAGATGTTTGAATAATTAGCATGGCTCATAATTTCCCAGGTTGGGAGTCTTTCAGTCTGATAAAGAGAAAATGGATATGTTGAGCCGTCAGAACTTACTACAGTTTAGAATTTGAAAAGTGGGCTTATTTTGTGTTTTTTTGTGTCATCGTCCCGTCCCCCCCCCTTTCTTTTTTCATACATATTCATAATTCTCACTGTCTCACTTTCTGTCATCCCTAGATTAAAAAATAAAATAAAAAGAGAAAGGGAACATATTAATATCTAAGTTATATAAGAAATAAAGTAAGCAGGGATCACTTCAGCCTGTAATCCCTGAGGAGGAATGAAATAAATGTTTAAGAACATGCAAGATTGCTGCAGATGGGGTGAGAAGTAGAACACTGAGCTAAAACAGTGTAGGAGGATGTGGCAGTCATAATAATATTGCTATATCAATAGTAGTTCAACAATGCAAATTAATGAACTTTGTAGGGAGAAGAAATATCTCAACAAAATTTTCTAAAATATTGGGTAGAAAATGACACTTTTTTGATGATGGATACTTTTTTTGTTTTGTGAAATTTGGCATAGAAATGGTACTTTGGAAATCTAAATAGAATTTGGCAGAAAAGGCAGTTGATATCAGGGGAAAAAAAAAGTGAGATGATATTAATCAAACTGCAGTCTAGACAGGGATGTGCACCGTGGTTTTCCTGCTCTGAAAAATTTATTAACTGTTCCTTTAAAACTACAAGTAATGAAGAACTCTCTGAGTCATAGACTAGCAGATAGCTCCATTGAAAATAATTTTACTGCAAGAAACTGGGTCTACACAGAGTGTACAGAAGTTCAGTTTTGAGGGTGGATTAACATGAGTGTCACTGCTTGATATTTGCTGTGGAGTCACAATAGAAGGTAACATGCTTGTGTAATTGGTAATAATGACATGTAGAATATATTGTTGAAGAATGATGATATAATGTGCATTTTCTGACATTAGACTCTATGTTTTACCCCAAAAAAAGACTTTGTACTGAGTAGAGATGTTCTTGACACCAAGCAACAAAACTTAATCTGATGACACTAGGAAGGCAAAGATTGATTATTGGCCCTATGGCTTATTATACTGACAAATTTGTATATACATTTAACAGAAAATAAAAACTTGCTGGAAAGATCAGTGGAAGAATTCACTGATTTTTCACAAATGGAACTAAATCTGATTTTGTTTAAAGGGGAGTATTTGGTATCAACCATCACTTTGATTTTTAAGAAAAGTAGAATTTATTTTTCATAGTACTTCGAGTTGGACAGAGCAACTCTAAACTTTAGACTGAGAATGTAAAAATTGCAAGAAAGATACAGTGATGCACAAATTCAGGACTTCTCCCACCACAAATACATTTCAGCTGATCATATTCCATATTATCACCCTGAAGGCAACCTCTAATGCTAGTGTAGCTGGGAGTAAAAGAAGAAAAACATAGATGCTTGATTTTAATAATAGAATTGAAATAGCTCATATAGATTAAAACTAACAAATAGCCTGTGTGTTTATGCAGGATAGTTTGGTATACTTTTCAGTCCCTTTTCAAAATCTTAGGTTCCTTAATTTGTTGTAAAATTCCACTATTTTTGAGTCAAATGTGATTCCATTCTGTTAATATGCAAATATATAGTGGATTTATCTGTGGATAAAAATATGATGTTTAGAGGTAATTATCAACATCTTGCAAAATTACCTTTATATACACAATATTTATGTACACAATGCTCCCAATCTGTTATATCTAGCCTGATCAAACATTTAATATGCATAATACTCAAAGATTTGAAATTTTAAATGCTTATATATCTATCCTGAAATCATCAACATATACATTCAATGGGATATTTTCCTATGATCTGAACAGTGAAAGCACACCTCTTAGTCTAGAACACAAGTTTGCATTTAAGTTATAACTGGACAAAAATTATGATTAAGTCACTGCTTTTATCCCCAAAATTCAGATGTCATTGAAACAATATTAAAAATTGTCTAACATTTTTATCATAAAGTTCTGTCTGTATATGTAATGGTGTGTGTAGAACCAAATTTGATCTTTTCTATTTTGCAATATTTAATGAAATGTAACTTCATTTTATTCAGTATCCTTCATTTCTACTTATACAAATTTTAACAGGTTTATGATCTCATCTTCTAACCTGCCTATGCTGTGTTCAGTGTTCAGAGGGCCTTAAATAATTCTTTTCATATTCTCTGGTCAGGGACTATGTCAACTCTTTAGGTTACCCAAAGTAATGTTGTTAAAAAACCCCATGAGAGACTAATCAACTTTCCTGCTCATGTTCTTAATCACCCATATAATCTGCTCTTATTGACCAGAGATGAGGTATTTGAGAAACAAGCCTGTATCCCAAGATTTGGCCTTCAATTTTGATCAGAGAAATGACATTTTTCACTGAAGGCTTTTAAAAAACTAGAGAACTATTTAACAAAACCACTCACCATTATTTCTTCTTTGAGATATAAAAGAAAGAAAATATCATTATAATACATGTTGATTCCTTGCAAATGTGTACCCTGTATTTTAAAACTATTGTCTTTTTGTCAGGCTGCTTTCGGGATGCTAGAGGGCAATGTGGATGTTTAAGAGCAGCATAGGACAAATGGGGAGAGCTTTCTGGAATGTACATGTTACAGTACAGTGATTATTTTTAAGATCCAGGTTCAGAGGGAAAGACAAAAGATTAAATAAATTCAAAAGAAGGAAACTAAGAAGAAAGGGTGAAGCTAAACTATTGGAAAAGAGATTCGAAGGTGAAGAAGAAGAATCAGGGGGATATGAAGGAACCAGAAGAAAAGGTGTTACTCTTTAACCCTGAAATAACCTATTGCCATTGCTACTAGTAGGCCATGGGATTTGTTATGAGTTTACAAGGCCTCAGATATGTGACCTACCAAGCTCACTCTGGCTGAATTTTCTTGACCTGCATATTTTTTTCACCTGGTTTAGCTGTAACTGCAATTTTTCTAATTAAAAAGTGACAATTTATGGTGGGTTGAACCTGGCTGGAGGCCAGATGACCACCAAGATGCTCTGTCACTTACCTTCTCAGCTGTCCAGGGGAGAGAAAATGCAATTAAAGGCTCATGTCTTGAGATAAGAACAGGGACAGATGACCAATCAAATCAGAGTAAAAGAGAATTAAAACCAAATTTTAAACCTTTCCTCCCACACCTCCCTTCTTCCTGGGCTCAGCTTTTCTCCCCAGTTATCGCAGAGACACTACCACCATCGCTAAAAGGCTTGGGTTTGGCCAGTGGCAGGTCCATCTTGGAGCTGGCTGGTACTGCCACCATCAGACATAGGGGAAGTTTCCAGCAGCTTCTCACAGAATCCACCCCTGTAGACTCTCACGCTACTCAAACCTTGCCATGCAAACCCAATACACCATGGCTGACTTGATTTGCTGTTGTGTATCTTTGTATGGTACAACCACAGCTATATATAAATGACAATAATAAGCAGTTATTCTGAATAGAAAGAGATGTTTGTGACTAACACAATGACATAGTGTAGAGAAATACAAATCTGGTAGCACAGGAGAAGCCTTGAGAAGTGGGAACATGGGATGCATGCAGAGTGCAGGTTGAGAATCACAGGGCGGGACTGGAGACCCCACAGTTGTAAACAACTCATCCATGGTCAGTTAAAGCACAGACCTAGAGCTGAATGTAACTATTTTTAGATGAGTAAGATGAACAATGAAATGGTATCTAACATTCATCAAAGTGAACATCTGGAGTACATTCAGGTGTAACATGGAGGTGCAGACCAATGAAGAAGGGGCGGGGTACAAAAGCATGTTCAGAAACATGTAAAAATATACCCAAGTGGATCCTAGAGAGATGAGGAAGAAACCATAACATTAACATGATATGCTTCCTGGCCATGGACTCCGGATACTCATAACTCACAACTCACTGTACTGTCCTGCTACCACCACTACCACCACCAGAAAGAAACCATCAACCTGGGAAAACAGAGGAGTAACAGATGGTTTAACATAATAGCAGGGTGAGAGATAGAAACTAAGAATTGTGTGTATTACAGTTTTAATATTATTATTATTATTTCTTTTCAACAATAATACAATATTAACCATCAATGATTCTTGGATTAGACTGTCAACACTTCATCTATGCTAACAATAAATTAGTATCTTCATATGTAAGGTGTGTTTCTCCTTTGCCCATGAAACAAGATTTTGATTTTAACAAGGGAAGGAGAAAAAAGGGAAAAGATTAAAAAAAAAAAAAGAAAAAACCAAAAAGGAAAGGGAAAGCAGAACTGGAAAGAGAAATGAGAAGGGGGAAGTGAAAGAGAAGAAGAAGGGAAAGCATGTTACAACATTTATTGCTAAGTAAAGCAAGCCTGTTTTTATCAGGGACTAAGAAGAAAGGAAAGAAAAAAAATAGCTGGAAATTCATTTAAATGTATGACTATTTATGTTGGAAAGACCTTCAAGGAAGTGTTTAGATTTGTCTGCCTTCATTATGTCCTAGAACGGTGGTCAGCTTTGCAAAGACTCAAAAGACCTTCCCTTATTTTTCCAACCAACTCTAGTGGCCTGATCTTGGGAATATTACCTACACAGCAGAGAAATGGAAATTGCTCTATACCCTGTTTATTACTATTTGTTCACACAGCAGAGAATCATGTGTTGGAATTTATTGCTGATGCAGAAAAAATACGGATGACCTGTAGCTGTGGGTTGTTCTTTCAGACCCCCAAAGGCACTTGGCATTGAGCTGCAAATACACAAAACCCTCCATAAGGTGATTCCTGATGTTTTTCTCCTCTGTAGCTCTGTAGGCACTGCAACACAAAGGTAGATAAAGCAAAATAAAGAAAGAAGATTTCATTTGGTGCAAATGGACTTTGGTGGGGATGTGTCAGTTTACACTGATGGATGAGCAGTTCCAAGAAGACTACAGAGCTGACCTTACCTTCTCCTTTAGGCAAACATTGCACTGACTTTGCTGAGAATATGTTTCCATTGGTCTGCATTTTATTTCAAGTGCGCAATGCTTGGAGAGTAGTGGTTTGGTGGGTCTTTTACCCTGTTTTTTTGTATTTCTAAGCTCCAGTGCTTAGGGTAAAGTGGTTACAGAAAAAAAAAAACCACACCATCAGTTTTACTTATTGACTGAAGTTTCATTGTACAGACAAGTGTTCTGTGATCATAATGAGCAAGTAATTATTTAAATCCCCCAAACCATGTAAAAAAAAAAAAAAAACACCCAACATCTTTAAATATGTATTTAACTAATAAAGAAATAAAGATGAATGGAGGAAAGATTAGAGAATTTTTTAAGAGATTTTTTTAAGCTAACATCATTTTTTAGGGACATAGCTATATTTTATAGGAGATTTATCAAGTGATTACCAAAATTTAATGGTAGGAATGTCAGACGCTCCACAGTGTTATACTGTCATTCATTTCAGCAGATTTATAAGGATAACATAGAAGACACAAAAAGTAAAGCTGTATCAAGAGTTTTTATTCTGAGAAGATGAACTGCAACAGAATGCTGCCTCCTCTTTGGCAGTGGCTGGCATTATATGTGTGCATTCAGATGCATGTGTATAGGTGCTGGATGTATGATTCCTGTGTGTGACTGTCACTCATGTGACTAGCTTTTCATTCATATTACAGTATTGAAAATTCCTGAGGGGTGAGTGTTTCTGGCTTCAAATCATATCTTCCTCTCAAAGCTGCACTCGCTTGAATTTTAAATAAAAAAAGAGAAGAAAGGGGTAGCTAATACATACGTGTGGGGGAAACTGCAGTACACCTCTCTTTCATGCTCCAGCAGAAGCAAAGACAGTACCATGCTTACTCACCTTGTTAAATTTTTAACTCCAAAGGAACATACACTATCTCATCATGAGAATGGAGCAGTAGCTATTTTGTTTGGATCTCAGTAAGCAGCTTGCTAGAGTGATTTAATGCAGGGGAAATAAAGGAAAAGCTAAAGGTTAAAAAGGAAAATAACACAATTCTTGTCTACCTGAATTTTTTTAAAAATAAGAGTAACACAACTTTTAGCGATTTAATAACACAATTTATTCATTTAACACATTTATTCATTTAACAGTGAATTAAATGAAAGCTGAAAGAGTCAAGGCTAGAATTAATGTTAATTTGTACAGCTGTACTAAGAGCATCTATTTGATGATATCCATCAGCCAGGAATCTTATCATGCATGATCTTTTTTCTTTATCCTAAATACTTTCAAATTCAGACATTTTCCAGTACCAATTCCTGTGGGCTGTAACTCTCACAAGATGGAGTTCTCTCCACTTAGCAGGCAACGTGCAGTCATTTCAGAATTTCTAGGGTCCATTACTGGGTCTCTCACTCAGGCTGAGTTTTTGGAACTAAACTTAGTTGTATCTCAATTTAACTGTGCATAATATAGTGGTAAATGTGCTTATTTCTCACTGGGTTTGGAGAAGTTATTTCTTATATTTTCTCTCTCACTCACTTTTATTGTTCTTTCACTCTTACTTTATGTTTCCCTATCTGGCTTATAACCAGCCATTAGAGCAAAATCCATCCTCTGTTGAAGTCAACAGTAAATGTCCCTGACTTTGTTATTTTATATATATACAATTGTAATGTCTTTGGAAAAGACACTGTGTTTTCAGTAAGATTCCATTCTATGCCACCCACTTCATCTAAAAGTTAGAAGGCCCTTAGCCAGTCATCTTGGCTTCCTCTGTGGCTAGAAACACCTCTGGAAGAGGGCTTATCTTCTCAGAAGATGTCCATGTAATGTGGAAAGAATTTCCCTCAGGAGGCACTTATTTTTCTCCATTGACTACAGAGGAAATCTAGGCAACTAGCTTAGATAAGGTGCCTGTTTTTCAGAGTGATAAACTTAGTTGAAAAGAATGGGAAGAATTCATCTCACTTAAGTTAAGGCATCTAAGTTAGACATTTCAGTATGAGCTAGTCATTCTAAACTCCTTTTATAAGTAAAGGAGAGATATAAGCACTTTTGCTTATTCCTCAGGGCTGTTCATTTCATCCTAAAATGGCTTGTTAAAATAGGTCAGATGACTTCAGACTTCCAAAACTGAGAGAGATAAATCTGACCTATATGCTCAAAAGTACTCAGCACAAAAAGACTTTGATTTTAGTCATATCCTATACCATCAGTATAATGAAAATGATAAATAAACACTCTAATATTTTGTGGGAGTTTGTAGGGAACCAGAGGAAATAATATCCTTGAATTATTCTCATTACCTAAATCATATGACAATCTCTGATTTTCCTCTGTTTCTTCATTTTACATCCATCCTTAGAGATTTCTTGTTTAGAGATTCTAAGTTCCTGTTTCTTCTGCCATATCTTCATCCAACAGAGCAAGCCTTGAAGTGGCTGTGGATATTGTGGAGAAGGAGAACTAGCTACATAACTGTTCTTTTCTGTCTGTTTCCCAGTAACTAAACAGAGGGGTTGTGGTGATCTTGGACAAATATCTATCTAGACAGGGAGATAGATGCCCAGACAGAAACCAAAGATGCTTTATTTGTGTTGCTAGAACAGTGAGAACTGCTAACACTCTCACCAGCTGAGAGTTTCAGATACTTGCTTGCAAATAAGCTGTTTTCTACTCTCCCTCCAACTCATGTTGGTCAGCATGGTTTTATTCTGTTTGTATGTTTTTAATTTACCTTTTTTTTATGTTTGTTTTTGTACAGTAGAGAAGGCTAAAATGGTGTCCTTAGAAAGAGCTTTCTTTTTGTGTCCAAAACCCATGAAATTTCATCCACTTTTCAGATCCCTTTGGCGACTATTAAGGCATTTTGGTTTCAAACTCTTACCTAACCAGGATGTCTCCATCTCCTTTGATTTTATCATGTTATTCTTACAGAGGTCAAGAGGGCATCTGTACTAGTTCAGACCAATTCTATGGAGAGTTATGAAAATTAAGACTGAACTCTTGACCTTAACCTTGGATTCATTGATTTGGATGAATGAATGATGGAGTATTTGCTGTAACACATTGCTCCTTCAGAAGGCTTTTTTATTTCACACCCAGTGGAGTTAATTTAATGTATTTTAATTTGTTCATTGTTATTACTACTTGTAGACATGAAGTGTTATTAAGAACATGTGTCTGGCATCCATCAAGGAACTCAAACCTGGACAAATCTGGACTCAAACTGTACATTCATAATGCAAAAGCTTCTTGCTCTCATCTTCTGTAATATAGTTATTTACCATTTTCATCTAATACATTGTTTTTGACAAACCCTGGGATAGCCAAGAGATGTGTTTAATTCTGCAAAGTAAGTGTATTCTTTATTGTTATTAGTCTCGATATCTTATACTGAAATATCTTTGGCTTACCATCCACCACAGCAACTTGTCACAGTTGTTGAAAAAGCAGAAGACTGGATTTAGTCCTGATGGGCATTTCAGATAAAAAGACACTAAAGAAAACCTTTGGATTGAATATGAAAGAGTTTATTACCATCCAACGTGTATATATACTGTTGCAGATCCTTTAGGATAAAGATAAAACAACAGTCTTTGTAAACTACAACGTAAAATTCCATAAGGATATCCATCATGTAGATTTAGCCACTGCATATCCAGCACATATTGTAGATGGATACAAGAAATTGGATAGAGTGAACTGACAGCTGCTTTTGCCTGCTTTCTTAAAGCTGATGCAGGAGAAGTAAAGGCAATATATGCAGTATACTTGAGAAATATTTTTACAAGCTTCCGATCATGGATAACTTACCATCTATCCTCAAAACACATTTCTCTTTTAGTATTATTTCTGTATGTTGCAAAACCCAAGCATTACTTCAGCATTACTACTTCTACTTCAGACAGATTGAAAATGTCATTCCCAGTGAGATGGAGTTATGACTGTTCATTCTATGTAATCCCTTTCATAAAGTCATTGTTATGGCACTGTAATGTTCCCTTATTTTAGTGGCTATTCAGATTGATTCTGAAGGGGAGGTTATGAACTTACCCTAGGTTGTCTGTCTAAAATCTGTTTAATATTGTCAAAGTGTAATACAGTAATAGAGTTAATGTGAAGTTTTTGTTTCTTTTTTTGTCTTCTTCTGATTTTTCACTTCTAGGAGTTTGTTTTCGTTTTTTATGCCCTTAAGGAAGGGGTAACAAGAAATTATATACTGGTTAGGTAAAAAAAAAGACGATTAAGAATCTACTTTGATGTTTTTTCATTAGCTATGCCACCTATATTTTCTGCTAAATTATTTTTACTTCAACAGTGTAATGAATATATCCTTCTCAGTTATGTCTTTTGGGAAAAAAACCTTTCCCTCTCTAAATGAAAAATGTCAGGTAGTTAACATATTGTTTCCCCACATTAATGGCTTCGGCATTAGGATGTATAGAATTTCTTCTTTTTCTTTTTTCTTTTCTTTTTTGTTTTGTTTTGTTTGTATGTGTGCCCTCTGGATCAGTGAGCTGTTTTAACTGTGCCATCTGTAGTCTATTTAGCAAATAATTTCCGTGTTTAATATTATATATGTTTTAACATCATGGGTCACCATTGAGAAGAACAGCCACCAGCACTTGGATATTTCATTTTCCATTCATGTTAATTTAGTAATCTTCAGGCAGAATTCTGACCTCGGTTACAGGGTTGTGGATCAAAAGAAATTTTCTCGGCTCTGTTGGAGCAACACCTTGCTTCTACTATTATAATAAAACTAAAGATGGAGATATCCCTTTAAAAAAATAAACTTTTTTTTTTTTTTCCCCCTAATGTTTATTTTTTGGTTCATGCCGTAAGTCTCGTTCATGAGGTAACCTTGTTTAATTTCAGTATGAAAAATTCTTATTGAAAATAAGACTCACTAGAACGATAGCTTGCAGAGACAGTCTCCCCGAGGTCACTTGTTGAAATCCAGCACAGATCAGTAGCAATGACGCCTTTTTTGTCAGATATAAAAACTCATCAGTGGACTTCAATCCATGCCATAAGAGGTAAGTTATTCTTGAGAAATGTTGAGTCTGAATTTACCTTTCACTGAAGTGTATTGCTGAATCTAAGTCTATCTGTATGGTTATATTTCGCAGGTGATGACAAGAAAGAAATATTATATTTTATGAATAAACCAAAAAATTCCCTGCTCTGAATGGTCAGTCCAGCATTTTTTGTGATCATTAACAATAATTAAAATAGTATCTTACATTCAGTAAGGAGTTCTCTGTGCACCCTCATTTGTATCGAACAGCTGACTGTGTCTATTTTATTATGGACACCCTGCTTATAAATGTCTCTTGATTTATACAAGAGGCTAATAAAATAAGACTGTTCCACAAGGATGAGAAATCTAAAAGATGAAGTTGAGTAAATTTTACATTTTTCATAATTTTCCACTTCTTTCCTCCCGGTTGCTCAATTTCCCCACTTTCTAATCTGATCTCCAATGTTACATTGAAAGATAAATTCAGAACATAAAAACCAAGAAGAAATTGCACAGACATAAACATATTTCTCATCGAGATTTGGTGAAATTAGAAAAAAACCCAAAATAAAACAAAGTCTCATTCTTCTGGAGGAAAGAAAAAATGAAAACAAACACTAAACCAAACCCCAAAGCTTATGAAGGGGAAAAGGAATAGTAAAGAACTATAAAATTAACCTTAAGTGTGTGGACAAAAAAAACCCAATGGTTTAAAAGTGATCCTCTCTGGATATGACGTAACTGCACATAGCTCTTTGCCTATCCTCAAACTCTGTTAGATCTCTTTCATTTCTGACAAAAATATTTTTCTTCTCTGTTCACCCTGCCCCTATATATAGCAATTGCCCTAATAAAACAGAGCGAGTCTACATTTAAACATTAGCTTATATACATCTTTAAGAGCATTAGGTACATGTACTACCACACAACTGTGGGTTACAATTTACAATGGGGACAAAAAATAAGGAACATCCCAGTTTCAAGGTGGAGGATTTTTTTTAGAAACATATAAACAAAAACCATGATAGAAAGACCCGTAATCCAGATTCCTTACCTGTGACAATTCTCAGGAATGTAAATATTTTTTCTACATTTACTTTGGGTATATATATATGATTCTGACCTCATGGCTACACCAATTCTAAAAAATTAAATAATTACATGGAATATTTCTGGATACTAGAAGACAATAGGCTGTAAAACTAAATTTTAATAGTGGTCCCTATTAAGAATTTTTCAACCTTCTGACTTGAAATATCCCAATTTATGGATAAGTTTTGGGCTTATCACAAGCCGAGACCAGTTTTCACACAACCACCTTCTTTTGAAGATGAAAATAATTTAATAATATGGACATAGCCTTTTCCGTGCCAGTTGTCCTGAGTGCCAGAAAGCCATTCTGGGCCTATTTAAACTGATAATTTATGTGTTTATTTTCAGCTCCATCTGCTTAAAGATCCAAACCCACTTATTTTCTGCCATTGCTAACAAATAAAAGAATCATGGAGTAGTTGAGGCTGGAAGAGATTGTTTAAGTTAGCCTTGTCAAATTTTCAGAGTAGGGCCAGTTTAAGCTGTTAAGGACTTGTTTAGTCAAACTTCAAATCTCTTCAGGGACAGAGATCCCACAAGTCTTCTGGGAACATCTTCCAGTGTTGGACCACCCTCATGGCAGAAAACTTTTACTCATATCTAATGAGAATTTCCATTCCATTATGGACCTGTCTAGATCCATAGTGTAACTGTACCAACAATTAAATGGCCAACAGGACCAGGGCAGGGATTGTCGCCCTGTACTGGGCATTGGTGAGGCTGCATGTCAAATCCTGGGTTCAGTTTTGGGCCCCTCACTGCAAGAAAGACACTGAGGGGTTGGATTGTGTCCAGAGAAGTGAACGGAACTGGGGCAGGGTCTGGAGCACAATTCCTGTGAGAAGCGGCTGAGGGAGCTGGGGGTGTTCAGCACGGAGAAGAGGAGGCTCAGGGGAGACCTTATCACCCTCTACAACCACCTGAAAGGAGAGTGGAGAGAAGGGGGAGGGCATTTGTCTCTTCTCCCAAGTGACAAGTGATGGGACAAAAGCAAATAGCCTGAAGTTGTACGAGGGGAGGTTTAGATTGGATATTTAGGAAAAAATTCCTCACAGAAAGGGCTGTCAAACATTGGTTTGGGCTGCCCAGAGAGGTGGGTGACTCACTATCCCTGGAGGGATTTAAGAGACATGAGGTGCTGAAGGACATGGTTTAATGGTGGTATTAGCAGAGTTAGGTTAACAGTTGCACTTGATCTTAAAAGTCTTTTCTAACATAAATGTCCTATGGTTCTGTAGGGGAGAGGAAAATCCCCTCCCTCGACCTGCTGGCCACACTTCTCTGGATACAGCCCAGGATATGGTTGGCTTTCTGGGCTGCCAGTGCCACTGCCAGCTCATGTCTGGCTTTTCATGCATCAGAACCACCAAGTCCTTCTCCTCAGGGGTGCTCTTAATCCATTCTCCATCAAGTCAGTACTTGTGCTTGGGGTTGCCCTGACCCATGAGCAGGACCTTGCACTTGGCCTTGTGAACTTCATATGCTATTTGTTGAACTTGAGTGCTACACAAGCCATAAAGAGCTAAGTGCTGGGGACCTAAGCAAACACATTGCAAGAAGTGAACTCAGACAGTGCTCTGGTAAGCACCTCCTGCTCTGGTTCTTCTGGAGGGAATCAGCTCTGAGCACACTGGTAGTAGTACTTTCAGCTTTCTACAGTGAGAATCTAAGTATTGACACAAAGCATATTCACATCACTAGTTTACCATATTCTTAAGGTAGATTCACCTTGCATTTTCTCTCGGTATTCACAGGAGAGAATTGGGCATTTCCAGGGAATTATTCAGAACTCAGGCACACAACAGTAGATGACCAACCCTGACACTGCACTGTTAGCTGTCAGGTTAACTTTCTTTAGTGACAGCTGAAGGTGTGGAGGTCATGATGTCTTCCGGTGTTAACAAAAGAGTGGGAGTGTAGTCATTTTAGTATCCCTGCTAATTTTTTGCCCTAAGCAACTATTTTGCTTATGCTTTGAGTCAACCTTACGCTTCTTTCTCTAACAAATAGGTTTGCTTTTCTTAAATCTCTTTGAAAGTAAGTTATTTGCTGATGTTTCTGAATGTGTGTGTACTGAAAACCACTGAATAATGTAATGAGATAGAAGAAAGCAAATAGGGCATTTGTAAGTCTTTGCCAATATAGCGAAAGGAAAATAGAGCGTAGAGAGCATAATCTGCTAAACATGACAAGGGAAAAAGCAGGCAATTAGAGTGAAGAGTTATATATTCTTTAATGTCTGTGCATCCATATGGAGACAAAGTATGTGTGCAAGTATGTGCACATACAGCAATAAACATATATACAAATACAAACATATACACAAATGCACACACGATGAATTTCTAATTAAGATGAGAACAACATTCAAGCCTAGACTCAAAAGTTATCAGAGGCCTTGCAGAGATTCCCCCTGGAGTTTCTGAGAGCTGGGTTTAGTAGCCAGTAATTTCCAATTTCTTAGATAATGTGTAGGACCATGGTGATGATTAGTCCTTAAATCATGCTCTCCCTGGAAAAGTAAAGACTTTAATTTCTTTAATGGTTAAAAACATGTCTCTGCTTTTATTTTTTCACCTTCAGAAGCTCTTGGTTAATTGCAATCTGGCCTGAGTATTTATTTTTGGGTGCTGAGGATAAGCAAGGGGAGTCCTGTTGAAGGAAAATGCAAAGGGGTCTTATATTTGGGGAACTGGTTTCTCTAGTGGAGAAATGATACATCATTTTAATTCCTGCATTTTTAAAGTGTTGCCTGGGGTTTTTAATCTTGAGTCTCCCTTTGACATTAATGGGAGTCATGTTGCTGAAATGAGCACGTGATGCTTTGATAATTGAAAGGGACCATGTGTGATAGAATCATAGGCATTGGAGAGGTAAAATACCTAGGAGATCCTGCCAGTTTTCTTTCTAAATCAGGAAATTAAGAGACTTACAGCTCATTTATTAATGTATTGTTCAGCCCATCTATAAATGAGTCAGAATAGATGTCTTTGCTTGATTCAGAGGAGTGGAAATGTCCCCTTTCCTAACCTCATCCCATCACTTGTTATTCTTTCTGTGACCCATGAGTAAGCCCTCTGCTTACATTTTACATCATTTTGGATATCTTCAGAACATTACCCTGCTTTCCGCTAGACCTTGTTTAGTTGTGTGCTGGGTTCAGTCAGGAAAGGGCTAACTCCCTTTACTCTGGTTGCCAGGGAACTGTGTTGCTGGACACGAAGAGAAAACATTGATAAGGCCTCAGCTGGTGCTGGGGATGGCCTATACTGAACTCAAGGTCTCCTGTCTGCCTCGGATACTGTAGCTGACCCAGACTGACCAAGAAAGTATTTCATTCCATAGACCAAGGAAGTATTTCATTCCATAGTACGTCATGTTCCGGGCTCTTGGGTGGAGAAGGGGGTCTGGTAGCCATTGCTCTTCCCTTCTCCCTCTCCGTTACTCCCTTGCTCATTTACTCCCGGGCACTTGCTAACCCTCCTGCGTCAGCTGTTTTGCTAACTCCTGTGCTGGCTCATTCGTGTGGGAGATAATGGGTTGTTTTGAGTTTTTTGGCCGTGTTTTCAGTGATAAGTTTCGCTTGGAATCTGCTGCGTTAGCTCCCGGGCTCCGGCCTCCCGGCTGTGATCGCTCTTGGGCTGTGGGTCTCGGGCTCCCTGGGTCTGATTTTCATCCCTCAACATCTGGGTGTGCATTGGCCAGTGGATGGTGGGAAATTGTATCATATTGTACCATATTGTATATATTCTATCATATGTTTTATTTTCTACTGTTTTAAGTATTTATTATTAGTAGTATCTGTATATATTGATTTAGATTTAATTAGTAAATGGTTCTTATCTTAATTTTACAAGCTTCCTTACTTCTTTTTCCTCCAAATCTTCCCCTCCACTGGAGGAGGGGAGAGGGATTTGTGAGAGCAGCTTCGTGGTATTTTGCTAGCCAGAGTTAAACCATGACAAGTTGATTTATACAAATTTGGTTATTTTAATCTGCTGATTTCATAAATCAAACCTTAAAGTCCCCACAGGGATTTTGTCTATTTCTTTTCCCTTGAATTCTTTAGACTCTTGGGCTCTTTTACAGAGACAACAGGAAAAACTCTTAGCTCTCCTACTGAGGAATACATTGAAATGCCATGTGGAGTAAGACAGTGCAAAGGTGTTTAACAGATTGTCTGAAGGCAATGTTGGTGCACAGAGGTACTTACCCCCATTTTTTATGACGACTATATTATTCATGGAAGGAGTGTACACACACTTCTAATGTTTGTTAATTTTGGGGATTTTTTCCCCCCAACAATCAGTTCAGAAAGGGACATCAAAGTTTTTTAGAGATAATAAGGCCGTTGACCCCTTCAGGGTCCAATAATGTGTATACTGCAAGATAGAAGGAACTGAGAATCAAGATCTCGTGGCTTAAATGTTGCCTCTGTTGTCTGTTGTTTTATCAGTTTATGCCCTGTCTAATGTAAGGGCATGACAATTTCTCATCAGTAACACAAAACATCGTTATATATATTTACTCTCCCTATTCATCCTCTGAAAAAAATCTTGTACATATTTAAGTGGGAAGAAGGAAGACAAATGAAGATAATATACTCTTTTACGATTTGTACAAGGCAAAATGAAAGGAATTTACTGAGGCAACATTTCTGCAGTTCACGGTGTAGAAAACACAACAGGGACTTCAGAAAAGAAAATGAAAAAACAATCTAAATTTGAGCATGTATTTTTAAAGCATAACAAAAATATCTAAGGAAATTAATTGAGTAAAATAGTCATTAAAGAACAGTTGAGGTTGCCACCACAAATCATTTAAACATCAAAAGCAAAACTTGCAGTCTTTTAATGTTAATTTTCTCCTGCACCCTGTGAAGACCATTTTCTGGTTGCTGATTTATCATATTTGCATCAAAATGCCACAGAAGTATCTAAAGCATCCTGGCATTGGAAGCTGAAATGGAGGCATGTTTTATGAAAAAAAGTGAGAATTTTCCTGTGCTTATTCCAGTTATTTATTAAATGTCCCAACAGCCCTGTGATTCTAATGGAAACATAAACCCTTGCTTTACAGTTAGGGGCATTCAGGTGTTAAAAGAACTGACTATTGTGAGGGTAAAAGGAGGAATGGTTACAATTAATTTGTCCAAGGCTAATCTCAGAAACATTGATTCATAATAACAATATTTCTCTTCAGTTCCAGAAATCTACCAGGAAGACACATTACAATCCTAAATATTCCCTGGATTTCACCCTGGAAATATGCTTTTAGCACCTGCCTAAACTTGGAGCAACTCCAAAATGTGTGTGGACATACCCACCTCCGTTGATTTCTGCATGTTAATGAGTATCGTCTTTAACAGCAAGATACAGTCATTGATATTGGAATCATTCAGCTTTCAGTAAGAGCAGAGAGGAAGGTGTATTTGTCAAGAAAACACAAAGTCTGGCTTCAAGTCCCTTTTTGTCTCAAAGGATTCAAATCTTCCTCTCCCGTTTCCCTTGCATGTGTCCTATCCAGCAAACTGCAAGGAACATAGACCGGAGAAATAGGAGAGTTATAGAACACCTTCTTCTAGACTGAGATTGAGCTGCTTTTCAAATGAGAAAACAAGTCATGTTGCCAGGATTAGAGAAATGTGTTTTCCATTGCCTAATGTTTAATCACATAGTTAAGAAATGGAGCTATGTTCTTGGAACTGCTCCTCAGGTATTTCCCTCTGGATGTGTACATATAAATAAGCAGAAAAATATACAGATGTGTGCTAGAGGTGCAGGGCATTTCCGTTGTCTGCCTAACACAAAATTCCTCAGCCTTAGAAGAAACTGGGGCACAAGCACCCTTCGCCGCATAGCATCATAACCATCGGTCTCCACCCTCAAGCTCTATCTTGCTGCTCTTTCATGCCACATCTTCTGTTTTCCTGTCTGAACAGTAGGCCACTTTCAGCAAGAGAGACAGAGAGCTTCCTGGGAAGTATTGTCAGTGGTATAAGACAGAAACCTCAGTAGGTCTTTTAATGACCAGTCTATACTACAAAAGCTGAATTCTACTCTCCTGTACTGTTTGAATTAGAGAACCCTACTCATTTTAGTGCAGGTTCCTACATGGGCAAAAGTGCTTAACTTCACAAACGTGTTTCCTATTATCTAATCCTAAGCAACACTCCAGTCAGCATGTGAGTGTCTGGAGATCCTTCAGGTGATTCACGTCACTCTGCTGTTGCATTAATCAATCATTATAAGCATCCAGTCTCTTATGCACTGTAAGGTGACTTAGATGTTTGGAACAACCTCTCCAGACATTCAAAGTTCTTCTGCAGCCAGAGAAACATACAAAATATTTGTTATTGTTGGGATATCCATAGTAAAAAATGGGAAGAGTTTATGGAAGTTTCAACCCAAATAAGTTGGTACAGTGATACAAGAAGACAGGCAGAGATGCGCTTAGATGTCAGCCGTTGTGATTCCTAGTTCCCCCTGACATAAACATTAGTGAGAACAAAATCAGTTCTGGTACCACGATGACAGAACATGTAATCTTTAGACTATATAATACTTTTATGACTGTGTCAATGCAATTTTCTTTTGGTGATGTTTTGAAGCTTGCACATTAAATATGAGGCTCTGAACACCTCTGATATTGAAGCTTTAGCTCAGTAAAAGTAATAGCATGAAAACATCAAGCCCATTCTCCTGAGTTTTCATGGTCTATTTCTTTGCTTACAGCAAAGTTGGATAAAAGTATTTACCTCTAAAATGTTTACCTAATACAGTCTGAAGTGTTGACCTTAAATGGTCTTTACAACTCATAGACCATTAAAATGAAACTATGAATGAGCAATTTTTGTTCCTACAGAGACAACGACTGTAGCAAACTATTTTTTGTCCTACTCTTATCCTACAAATACAAGTAATATAATCTTGTACAATTACTATCATTCACAGATGCCAATGGACACTTTTTGACTTAATTTTAAAGCCAAAGGTATCAGTACTGGTAGAAATGAGGAAAGACTGAAGCTATTGAAAATGTCGTCTTGTACTCAGTGTTAGAGTTCATGGGCAACACCTAGGTTCTTCTGACACTATACGCAGAACTTGCCTTAGTCTGTTAGACCAGGCCATCTAGACAGTGACTAAAAGAGACTATAGACAAAGAAGCCCTGAAGTCTACAGTTCAGATCCACCTGTTAAGTGGAAAGCAGAAGAATCTCCCTTTGAATTGTGCAATAACTATTTTTTTTAGGATAATCTTAGCAAAATGAACATCAAGAGAATCTGTGTGCTCAAACCTAGTGCCTCGTTATTCCTCTTCTGTATTTCTCTTCTTTTGGCTGTCTAGTACCTTTTCAGAAAAGTCAGTCATTTCTAACATGCAACAAACCTGTATATATACACATATGTGTATACACATTGCTTAAGCAAAAAATAATTATACCATATTCACACAATGTGATAGTTGCTTTGCTTATGGTTTGTGATGAGAATCCATCACCAAGAGAAAAACTACTTCACTTGAAAAGCATTTTTTTGCTCATTCACTGCTGGTCCTTTGATGTCCTCATGTTTCTGGTTTGGGTTTGTTTTTATTTTTCTTATTATTACTTATTTTCTTCTTAATTTTTTATTTCGTTCTTTTTTTTTTTTTTCTTTCCCCTTTCAACCTGAGTCGTGAGTGATGAATACTGCTGTGACAGAGTTTGGGCCTATTCAAAAATCCAGAACACTGGCGTACAAACCTGTCCAAGTTGTTTATGTTTTGTAGGTCAGGAAATCTGTCTAAGATATTTATTTATTTTGTGAAGCTAGAGTTATGTTTTGCAGTCACTGGCTAGCAGGTTAAATAACACATTCAGTGCTCTCAGTTTTAATACAAGTTGCTGTAAGATTTTATGCAAGTAGCTTATTCTGATGTTACTGAAATGTATTCACATTTTGACAAAAAATATTAACAGATACATCTAATTTTAAAAGGATTGCGACCTTTCTCAGATCCCCAGCTCAACTGGAGTGATGTTAATTTAGTGTAATTTCTACTGAAATAGTTAAATTTTCTGTATGCCTGCATGGATACATATAATGAAATAACTGGAAAGTCTGTTCATTTTTAAAGATGATCCTCTCAAAATGAGAATATTAAACAATCTTGCAGAAACAACCTTGTGAATGAAAATGTACTAAATTTGGGGGGTCATCTTAAACCATATTCAGCCTAAAATTCCATGTTCTTGCTGAAGTAACTCCAAAGTTCACCTCAGGTATTAATAGGGCATTGAGGCTATAGAGCATCAGCTGACAAGATATGGCTGCAGCACATTGCTCTGCTGTGTGTTATTTAAACTGGGAGATTGCTTGCCTGTAAAAAAGCTGCTGATTACAAAGGAAACAACACAGCAAATGCTTCAGGACATTAAAAATCAGGTAAAAAAGATATCATACTGAGCTCCTCGGTTCCAGATTGTAATAGAATTGGGTAAACTATTCACCGTGACTAATTTATTCAGAAGTTGCCCCTTCTTGGGCTCATGAATTCATATTCAAACATGTTTGGGTTTTTACAGATGTTTTACTCCATGTCACAATTAAAGGAATAGCTGTACTTTTAATCCTTTCCTTAGACTTTCTCTTTTCACACTCTTCACATCTTATATTGTGTATGTGGCTTTCAGAGTATATGATTTACATGAAGATATTGCCATGGGGTACTGATGATGGGTCTTTATATGATTAGTCTCTCAAAGCTGTCCTTGTGCAAACTAATACTCTGCAGTAAATGCAAAACATACCTTATATATAACATACTTACACATCTATACTAAATTACCTTAAAATAACTTGTTCAGGAAAACACAGTATGAGCAAAGAATCAACAAGTTCTCACTTTCAGATTGGATTTTGGTTATAAGATATTCCTAAACTTCTCTGAATTATCTTATTGAATCAAGGCCCATGCAACTCTCTTCCTTAAGAACTAGCACTCATAGAATGAACTGACGCACCCTGAGATAAATAGTCTATGCCTTTAAAGTAGGCTAAAATCCTAATATGGAAATTATTGAAGTATTTTACACAGTGCGCATACATGCATTATTAACATTATGTCTCAAAGACAGGGCAAATCAATGGGAGATCCTCAGCAGCTAAAGTAACTGGACCCAAAGTGGAAGGTTCAGCAACAGATAACCTAAGCTCTTTCTCAAAAGTATTTAATACCTCAAGTTGCACATCATATTAAAGTGGCTGTACGACCACCAGACTGGAAGTTATTTGGATCTCATATACTCTAAGGACAGAGAAAACTTCTTTTAGTTTCCTTTATTGTCCATGTGTCCCTAAAAAAACCCTTAAATTGGCCTTTCTGGTCCTACATTCTTACAGTTTGGTGTTGAGCTCAGTTTCACAAAATATTTCCAATTGTTTCCTTAACATTGATTTGACTCTGTATCCCCATTTTCATCTCCTTGTGACCTTAACTGTCTTCTAGAAAAATAAGGATAAACTTAGGGAAGAGGTGATATAGAGCATCTCTCTAAAAGACCTCTCTATGTTGTGGAGAGTACACCAAGATGTGTATATCAGAAATTCCATCTCCACTTTCATGAGTGGTTTTCCTGGCCGTCTAGATATTAATTTACTGCATACATCTACACAAATAAAACATCAAAACAAACAGATCATAATATTTATAAATTATTAGAAGAATGTTTAAATCCATCACACTCAGAGTTACTGGATGTTCAATTTATATAAATACACTGCAGCCCATGGAGAGCTCATACATTATTACCAACCATTATTGTGTAAATGTCCTCTTTATTTAGTAATTTAGTATCAACCCTTAATTGTCCACAAATTAAGCAAAACCAGAATGATTGGGTTTGCTTCTTGGATGACAAACTTGGGGGGAAAATCAAGTAATCTGTGAGATCAGATTTCTATTAACAGTGACTACATAAGTGATGCAAGGACTTATATATATTATACAAAGAAGTGTGTAGTGTGTACCCAAATGACAACTTGTAAAGAATCTTTCTGTCTATCACAACAGGTTCATATCCAGCCCATTCTGGTAGTGGAAGAGGGACATGAGCATATGATGAGTGGTTAGTAGGTCTGTAAGAAGCTCTGAAGCACTATAGATGCCCTACTCTAGTACACTGATGGTGGTGGGAAAAGAAGAAAAGAAAGGAGAAAAAAAGGAGAAAGATTCCATTTTTCTTTTTCTCAGAGAAATTCTGTATAAAGGCTAAGTAATACACTACTAAGTGTAACAGAAGGAAAGCTTAATTGTTGCTGTAGGTGCTGTCTATTCTCAAAGGATAAGAGAGGAACAAGATTTCAAGGTTTTTATATTTTAACTGCTGTGTTTCACTAGTCCTAGTCACATGCTTTAAACAAAAATATTGTTCTTTCTCTAAATAGTTGATAAACTTTTCCTTTATCCAGAGAAGTATACTGTCTACTCTTTTGCTTTTAAAGATAAATAGTAACTGAAAGAATTTTATGTGTGCAAAGTGTTGAGTTTTTTTAAAGTCCTCTACTAAATATGTATTTAATAATCTATTACCAAAGGTATTGCCAGCTGGAAAATAATACTTATTAATAAGTTATTTTAAATGTCTTATATACTTTTACGACAATTTTTTGTGGTGTGGGGTTTTTTTTAAATATACAGGTATCTTTACCCAGGAGACCTAGCTCATGATTTTACTTCTTAATCCTCAGCTTTATAGTATAACTGTAAAAAAAAAAAAAAAAAAAAAAAAAAAAAGCGAGAAAGAAAAACAAAGCTAAAAGGAGACAGAAAGATTGAAATGTCAACTGGAGCGGCAGTACTGGAACTGCTGAATAGAGCGTATTTCATGATAAATTTCCATCTTATATGTTTGTCCATCTCCAGCATATTAGGGCACCAAGCTGGATGAGAACTTCCGGGATCTGTGGTAAAGTAAGCCATCATCATCAAAGCAAGCATCTGTGAGCTTCAGTTAGGAGTAAATTTAGCTCCTGAAAATTTATTCATACTTAAACCCATTTTCTCATTGTGTTATCTCTTTGGAACAAACCTTTGTTTGCTATGTCAGGGGCAATCTATTCACTTGCTCTTTTTTTTTGAAGGAGGGGATTGTTTATGAAGCTTGCTGCATTTCATACCTTACAGAGCCTGATATTTGTAAGGGACAGCTTCATTCCTTTCATGAAATGATCAGTGGGAAATTCTCACCCACTCCCAAGGTATGTCATGTGTCACTCCAATTGCTAGGGTCTTCACAATGTTTACTTGTTTTTACTGTTTTGAAATATCAGAGTCTGTTACAAGATCTTCAGAAAAAGACAGAGCTGACCTGTGTCACCAAAACTGTTGTACAGTCAGTCAATATTACACGTCTTGTCCTGAATGACTCCCAAGAGAGTTACAGCATCTCAGAAAGAAAGCTCTAGCAGTGGAGATCA
Organism: Rhynochetos jubatus; assembly: GCA_027574665.1. Taxonomy (NCBI): domain Eukaryota; kingdom Metazoa; phylum Chordata; class Aves; order Eurypygiformes; family Rhynochetidae; genus Rhynochetos; species Rhynochetos jubatus. The sequence goes on along the minus strand of CM050690.1, from coordinate 77,756,713 downwards.
TTCCCTGTGTGCTTAATTCTACTTCGTATACTTAATCAAACAAAACAAAGTGACTGAAGTAAAACAAAGTGACTAAATAGTTGACTACAGCACATTTTTTATGGAAAGGATGCTCTTGAACTTGGAATACATCCAATGCTGGAATACCTTACTGACAATTATGCAATTTGGAAAACATGTTCATTTAGAGCAACAGCTTTTTATGCTGAGAACTGGGAACTGGCAAATGTGTCAAGAGCTAGTTCTAGATGAAATCGAAGGCAAAATGGGAAGTATAAGCTCCAGTACAACCTTTTGAGAGCTAGTACATACCTCATAACTGGAGGTAGACTAGATGCACTGTAATTAAGGATTGAAGAAATTATTTTAATTTGGCGTTCTAAAGAAGACAGAGAAAATGCATCATGGAACACTATTTGGATCATCCTTGAGGCAGAATGAGGTGACCTGAAATAATTTAGGTCCTTAGTATAATGTGGTTGAGAGAAGTATATCCACCTCCCCACAGCACACTAGGAGTTAACACCGCTGAGACATACATGTATCCATTTGAAAGAAAAGAATCCCTTTGTACCACATAGTTTTCATATTTGTTTTCATTTATAATTGTAAGTTTGAACTTATAATTGCTTAATTAGGTAAATTGATTTTTTAATTTATTTTTTTCAAAATTCAATAATGTTTGACTATATTTTATCTGAAATAATGAACTCATACTGTGATAATAATCATGATAGAATGAAAAGAAATAACATTTGAGAGATTCCTGTTATCTGGCAACAAGTTCCATCCAGTGGATGTAAACTTAATTGCAATATATTTCCTTAATGATCTGGCCTAACTGGGACTCAAAGATATGGTATCTTTTGAAGGTTGTCTTCCTTTAACAAAGTGTTTGTAGTCTGCTCTATTTGAAGCACTTTTAAATGATTAGGTTTACGTATAAGTAATGATTTTTCTGAATATATAATCAAGATGTGGAGAAAAGGAAAGGCAGAAAATCATAAAAATTAGCAATCAATGGGAATAACCTGTTGGGTCATCAGGCTTTTTTTTTTTTTTTTTTTTCCATTTCCAGTCATAAAACTGTGTAGGTGGCTTCCCCCAGTACATCTTGCAGTGCTTTGTCTATTTGAACGTTTCATGTTGAAGAAATGGTTGTAATCCAGAAGGCATGCTGGAACCAAGCTTTCCTTTTAATTCTCCTGCAGTAAATTAAGTGTCTCATCACCACTGAAATCAATGCAATTGTTCCCTGTTTCTATTAAGGTGAAAATTAAGGTGCAAATTCCAGGCAAAATCACCAGTGAGCTGAACAATCCTTTTGTGGTGTCTATTTAGTTTGACGATAAAGAGACCCTCCAGTAACTACTTCCCTAACTTTGATTTACTGTTCTTATGATAATTCACAAATACTTCTGCTAATCATTCATATACTTGCACTCATTAATACTTGACTCACACACACACACACACTCATAATGAGTACGTTTCATCCAAACTGTACCAAGAACAGCATGGGAGCAATAGTTCTGACTAATAAGCTGTAACAACTTAAGAAGGAATGAACAAAAGGTGATGAAGGGGACATGGCAGCACCACCTGCTTCTGCTGTTGCTCAGGATGTTCTGCAAATTGAAGGACCTTTGAAAGGGAGGAAATGACAGAGTGACACAAAATGGGGTACTGCAGTTACCCAGTTGTCTTACATTGACCAAAGTACTATGATTCCCAATATTTTTGTCTTTTCATTATCTTTTAATGTTCTTTGTTTTAGAAGCATACTTTGCTTGGTTTTGTATTTCTCCCCATCTCCTTTATGTTTTTTCTTTTTTTTTTCCTTTTTTTTTTTTTGTAAACCAGGAAGGATGTTAAAAAGATACTTGACCCTAAAACATAATTGCATTGATATTTCAAACCATTATACTAGCTTCTGCTGCATTCACTCTAGCTGCCAACCATGAATAAAACACTGACATACTGAAGCAACTTTAAAACCAAGTATATATCACCCAAACTCAAACTGTCATGCACCTTTTATTGTAGTTTATTTTTTCCCCTGTTATTGCTCATTACCAAAACATGTGTTCATGTAAGCAGAATCTTTCTTTTTCTTTACCAGTCTGTACCTGTCCCCTGATTCATGAGTTATGCCAGGGACTAACTTTAGTAACCTCACTATATTTTTCCTCAGGGGATCTGCAAGAGGCCTGAACCAATCAAGACCAGTCCCCCAGTGGATCAGGAAGGATAGACTTTCTATAAATGTGTTATAAATTAAAAAGACAAGGGAGAGACAGAGCACAAGAAGGGACCCAAAGACATCATTTTACAGGGAGAATAGAAAGGCTAATAGATATGGAAGTCCATATACTAGAAGACATAATGTGGGCCAAATATCTACACAAATATGCAGTGTCAGAGCCCTGATATCCACGATATCCACAGAGTCTGGCAAAGGAGCTGGTAAATGAAACATAACCTCTCTGGTTTACCCGTGGTGTTCTGGATTTACAGCTAAACACTAACAACAATCACTAGGTGTCTAAAATGTAGATGCCTGTATGCAGGTACATGTGTTTCTTCATTTTTACACTTTTAATGTACTTTTATCTATTTGTGAAATTTATTAAACCTTGTCTTTTTGTTCTCAGAAACATGCCCTAAGGAATAGCAAACACATTGACTGGTTTAAATTTTCAGTTTGGTTTTTTTTTTTTTTTTTTTTTTAATTTAGTTTTCATTTGACTTCATGATTATAGAATCATAGAATCATCTAAGATCATCAAGTGCAATTGTTAACCTAGCACTGTCAAGTCCACCAATAAACTATGTCCCTAAGAACCTCACCTATACATCTTTGAAATACCTCCAGGGATGGGGACTCAACTACATCCTTGAGCAGCCTGTTCCAATGCCTGATAACCCATTCCATGAACATTTTTCCTAATATCCAATCTAAACCTCCCCTGGCAATAACTGGGCCATTTCCTCTTGTCCTGTTACTTGATATTTAAGAGATCAACTCCCACGTCTCTGCAACCTCCTTTCAGGTAGTTGTAGAGAAGCGTATGGTTTCTCCTGAGCCTCCTCTACTCCAGGCTGAACACCCCCAGCTCCCTCAGCCACTCCTTGCAGGACTTGTGTTCCAGACCCTTCCCCAGGGTTTCTAACACAGAAATAAGCCATATGTCTCTCCTGCCACATGGATCTCCATCCCCTACCTCCACTGAGACAGCAGACTGAATGGCCTCACTAACATACCGTCCCTCAAACATTGATATGCCACCCCCAGGCTTATCTCTAGTGAGCGTGGTTTTATCTCTTTCCCCTTCAAATCTGATTTACAGCTCTCTTAATGAGCCCTGCTAACTCCTGTGCAAAGATTCTTTTCCTCCTTTGATACAGGTGTACCTTGTTGTTGCCAGCAGGCCTCGTGTCATGTAAACCAACCCATGATAAAAAAACCCAAAATTCTGCCAGTGACACCAGGGTCATTGCCAGTTATGGATCTGCTGGCTCTTCCTGTTTCTTCCCTCATCATTCCCTGAAACCGGAAGGATAGCAAAGAACATTACCTGTGCTTGTGATCCCTTGCTGAGTCATCCCAAGGCCCTGAAGTGCCCTTTGATTGTCCTCGGACTTCTTGTTGTAACTTCATCACTGCCTAACTGAAAAATCAATAATGGACAGTAATCTGAGCACCAGACAAGGGTTGGAAGTTTTCTCTTCACACCTTCAACCCAGGCCCCAAGGAGGCAGCAGACTTCCCTAGGAAGTGGGTCCTGTCTGCATACTGAACCTTCTTTGCCCTGCTGAAGGGAGTATGACAATAGCCCATGTTTTTTTCTTTATAGAATCAATTTTGACACAGGGCATATGCTGACATAACCTCGGTGACACCTCCAAGCTTGATGAACTATTGTTCTCGTTATTGTTTGGTTTCACTTGCAGAGCCTCATACGTATTACACAAGGCCACCTGGGAGGGCTGGGTAATCACAGCGGAGATGTGCCTGCTGCATCGGGCAGGAACCCTTCCTGTGCACCCTTCCATGCCAACTGCCACGTGAACTGCCATGCTGTGTCCTTACTGCTACACCATGCCCTTGCTGATGTGCCATGCACTGGTCACTAGGACTCCCTAAGGTTCTATGGGTGGGGTAGGGGACTTGGCAGCCACTGTTTCTATTAGCCCTGCCCAGGTCTCGTCAGCCACTGTGGTGGGATCTGTGAGCTCCTGGCAGCTCTCTCAGTCCTCCCTGAGATTTTCCCAGTTTAGAAACTGCCCCCATGCATTGTTTTATTCAAACCTACACCATGATCTAGATTCAATGTACATATGGTGCCTGCATCACTCTTTCTTTGGAGATGTGTAATTCCCTGCTGAATCTACAGAGAGCCAATGTACCCATCCCTGGGATGCACACCTCTTGATGTACTGATTCCGGAAATGCCTCTGCCAGCTAGGTGATTCTGAACTTCACCGTACATAGTGTATTTGCCCAAAGCAGCGTTAAAACTCTGGGAGAGCATAGCAAGTTGAAAACTGATATTCACAGTCATCAAAATCACTCTCACAGTAAAGAACTTGAGGTATTCCAACATTTTAGTTTACAACAATGAGGCAGAGAAGAAGGGGAAGAACTTCTAAGCTATTCTTTTACATAGTCTGTTTATCATTCAAAAGAAAAAAAAAAAAAGGCAACCGATCAACCATAAAAAACACATCACCAATACACAAAGTAAGCAACTGTTGAAAAGAAAATAGAGTGCAAAATATTACCAGAACACTGTTCCTACAAACATGTGGGTATCATTAAACTAGATTTAGTCTTCTCATTTTCTTTCCTTTGAAAACACCAAGCAGATGAAGGATGAATCTCCCAAATGATATATTTTATTCTGAAAGTAGATAAAAGACTGATACAGATCACTCATATATGGCATGGTTGGAACCAACTTGCCTGATGAACCTTTACTTTTACTTTTACTACTTTCCACCTTAATTCTGCATGACCTTTTGAAAAGGTATCTCTTTAGTTTGATAGGTGTCTTTGTGGGCCAAGTGTCTTACTTCAGGTCTGAACCTAACCCACTTTACCAAGGAGAAGAAGAAAAAAAAAAAAAAGATGTTTTAATATGTAAGTCATTAGTGTTATTCTTTGCCCTCATCTGCCACTGCAAATATACCTCACTTTGCCTGCAAACAGAAGACAGTCTATGATCCTTGTGTCAGTGTCAGGGCTGCTTCATAAATCAGCCAGCAGGAGGTGGTCTAAAAGCCAAATTCTGAGTGCTCCCCTGGGGTCTTAATGGGTTACCTTTCAATTGGAGCAAGCCCTCTTGGGTCCCAGGCTGTTTGAACCCCATAACTGGGTCTTCCACATAAATAGCTATCAAGCCAATGGGTCTTCTGGGTTCTTGCTTAATATGCTTAGAGGTTTTGCTATTAGAATAAATGCCAGTTCTTTTTGTTACTAGATTCCCCAGGCTTGCAGAGTACAGTTTTAAGCACTCTAAATGCCACCAGTACTCATTATCCCACCTCTCACTCCCCAGTGGAATTCTTAAGTGACAAGAAGCTGGAAAAATACAGATGGCATAATTATATATTTTGCAGTTGATTAATCACCACAAAACATTAATCACATTTGGTATAACAATACATAATCAAATTCTTTATAGTAGAAATTAAGTTTCTTTCTGATAGGGAATGGATTCCTTTAGGATATTGACATGGCTTTTCAACATCTGTTTTGCACCAATTTCACATCTGCATTTGATTTAATCAGCTTTAGGGCTCTGCTAAAAAACGGCTTAAAGGTTTGTTTCATGTTTCTAAGTGCATATGTTAATAATGGCAGAAGTGCAAACAGAGATATATCTGCTGTAACAAACTACTCTTTTTATGCTACAGTTACTCATTTTCTTCCTTCAATGACTCTCTTACTTTTCTCCTTTTAAGTTAGCTTGTTAAATGGAATCGAATATTTCTTTTGAAACAACTCCATTTGGTAATGTATTGACAGAAGAAGGAGGGTCTAGATACACCGAAGAATGGACTCCAGGTAGTTTATTATAACTGTCAACATTAAAAGCATAAGGAATTGTTGTTGGCCCAGTGGTCAAGGCGTGATGCTGTAGCCAGTCACATCAGATATACTGAACCACCCCATGGTGCTGTCTTTGACTGTGCAGTCTGGATGGCCTATCATATACAGCTGTCCTGCCAAGGAATAATCTTGGGTGCTGTCCAAAGCTATGATTTTACACCACTGGCCCATTGTTTGTATACTATTCTAGGATATGCTAAAACTGAGTTCAGCTCTGTCTTCACATGTGGGTGAAAGAGGCCACAGCTTTCACTTCCAAATTGTGCTTTACCAACCATATTATGGAACAGCCAGGGGCCAGTACATATTCCATCACTGCTGCTAAATCTGGGTCACTGTGCAGTAAAGCAACATAAAATGTGTAAGCCAGAGGCAGAATAATCAAGCAGAATCTGGATTTAATTACCCACTACTAAGGGATACTCTCCCCTAGATAAAACATGTAAACATAAATAAAAAGAGTACCTAAAACCCAGGAAGATATCTCCATGAGATTAACTCACTCTTGCTCATCTGTGTTTTGGTCCAACATGCCATAATCTAGCAGCAGTACATAGGCTAGAGAACTGTTTCTGTTCAGGCAAGGGATAATGAAGTTTACTTGGGATGTGGGAGGTCAAACTCAGCTCAAACCTAGTCTGATGGAGCACTCATCAAATGTTTCTCCCTATTCCTCAAGGAAGTATTCTGACTACCAGGATGAACAGGAAAGGAGATTTTATCCTCCCTCAAACAGTCTGGTCTAAGAAAACTGTTGGCTTTGGGTAGAGAGAGGTATTTTCTCTTCACCTTGGTTTTATATGTCTTTCTGTTTCTCCCATACTACACCTTAAAGCATCCTCTTGTCTCCTCTGTTAATCCAGTGGAGATACATGTTATGTGTACAGTCATTTGCACTTGGTTTTTCTGAATCACTTTTAAAAGACATGTAATTTCTCTTCTATTTATATGGGAGATGTCTCTACTGTTGTGACAGACACAAGGCTATCCGTTAAAAAACTATATTAAGGTGAATGCCCTTGTTCAAATATGAAACTACTGACTTCCATGGAGTTTTCTCAAGTGAGATACAGATCATGTCTAGAAAAGAAGGCAGCAAGATTATTCTATAGAGTTAAAAGTCAATAAATAATGAGTGGTACCTCAAACCACAAATTATGCCACTTATTTAAATTAAGGGCATTGTACAGCAACATTGCTAAGGAAAACAGTGCAAAGGAAATCAATAAGAAGCTGTATCTCACATTCAGTGTATTCAGCTCTCATATTTGATACCTAAATGTAAGGATTCAGATTATGCAGGCATTGTAAAAACATTCATATGTATTTATGTTTGTATGAGGGAGAGCAAAAGAGCAAAGCAGCATGTTTATATGTGTAATACTATTTGCTGCTACATGAACACTATTTGTAAATTAACCATGCAACCTACAAGGACTTATTAAAAAACAAACAGACAAACAGACCCCCTTACTTTAAACTAAACTAGCTCAACTATGTTTTGAAACAAAGAACTCAGGCATGTTTTCTATACACATAATTTGTCAGTTGGTGCCCAAAATTGGGATGTTTCTGGCTTCTATGAAACACTTTTAGAGCTATGAAGAGTTGTGCAGTAGAAATGAAGTGACTGATGTTCTGCCAATAGAAACCTCAAAAGGAGGTTGAAAAACACAGCAAGAGTTGTTTCTGAAGCTGGAGATAGGGAAGCATTATGTTTTATTTTGCCCTCTAATATAAGCCCGGAAGCATTGTTTCACTAAAATGGGTCTGCCACCTGAACTGAGTCCAACTCAGTCTCTTAGCACAAACGTGGCAATGAAAAACCCATTCAGCATGTCACTGTAAAATTTCCTTGTTTATTTCTGAAGTGAGCAGAGCACAGGATCTTCACATCTGCAGGTTTTGACTTCTATTTTGTTGCATACTGAGGAGATGTAGAACCAGCTGTGCACTGTTTATTCATACCAGGGAACTTCTACTTACCCAACACCACACTGATAACAAGACGTCTGCTTCAATTGTAACTGTTCACAGTTATGAGAAACCATTTCTCAATCCCTAAGGACACACGATGTCACTGCTGTGATCAATGGTAGATGGGAAAATTGCTTCCTTACTTTGGAAGAGCTTTTGTTTTGACTGTCCATGTAAAATTCCCTTGTCATTCCACCATGTTTTTGAGCCTTTAAATGTAAGAATTTCATTCCCTAATCATGTTTGCCAATAAGTAAGGAGAATTTCATGATCACGATTTAATCATGGACATGTAACTTTGTGTCCAGGAAGCTTCTATTGAACAGGAGCTGAAGATCTGGACAGGGCTTGTATAGACAAGTGTCACGGTATAACTCTGGCCAGCAAAAATACCATGAAGCCGCTCTCACAGCTCCCCCCTCCCCTCCTCCAGCAAAGAAAGAGAATCAGAGGAAGAAGAAAGCTCATAAAATTGATATAAGAACTATTTACTAATTGAATCTTAATGAATAATATATATAAATTAATACATACAAACACTACTAATAGTAAGTAATTAAAATAATAAAAAATAAAACTTATGATACAATATGATACAGTTGCTCACCACCCACCAGCCGATGCACAACTAGGTCCCAAAAAGTGAGAGTCAGAGACAGAGAGCCCGAGAGCTGGAGCACAGGAGCCGGAGTGCAAGATCATAGCAGAGTCTGAGCGAACTCTATCAGCAACAGCACGACCAGCAAAACTAACAGATCCACCAACTCATTCATGAGTGATCCAGAAAAGAAGTTAGCAGAGTAGCTAACAAAGGACTTAGAGTGTTAGCAACTGTAAGAAAGTGAAAGTGTAAAAGTGAGATGACCCCCAAACCCACTCTCCGCTTATGTACTGAGCATGATGTGCTATGGAATGAAATACCCCTTCAGTCAGTTTGAGCCAGCTGTCTGAAGTGTGTGTGTCCCCACATTACTTGTAGTGAGAGAGTTGGGAGCACAGCTGCAGTATGAAAAGCTAAGACCTTGAATTTGGTGACGGCACTCCCCAGCACCAGCTAAAAAGACACCTTATCAGTACTTTTCTCAGCATAAATCCAGGAACACCTTCATACAAGCCACTGTGAAGAGAGTTAACTTTCCTGAGAAAAAACAGAACATCAAGGAATCATGATGCTCCTGAATCAGTGTCATTTGAGTAATGCCTACAGAATCTCATAGGACTTCAAAAAGGATAGTCTGGAACATATGTATATTTTCTCAATATCTTTGAAATTAATCAATGTAGTTTAGTGCAAGCCCTTCAGTGTGTAATGTTAATCCTTGTTATGGTGAATGTTCCTTTCTAGTGCACTTCAAACAAAGTAAATTTGACATTAACACCATTGGATAATCTTTCCACACACAGTTTGAATATTTAAAGAAAGATATAAATTATCTTAGATGGAAGAATCCTGGACTGTCAGGAAGTGGAAAAGCAATTACATAACAGGTATATCTCATCTCTGTTCTTACTGTCCAACATTCTCAGGGAGAGAGACAGAATATAATCTTTTGACATACTTGACAAATATTACAACCATGCTTTTCTGATCTCTGTCCTCAATACATGCAGGTGTGGTTTTACGTATTATCCAGAAGATAGCTAGGTCTTAGTAGTCTTATTACTCTTAGACTTCATTATCTTTACCTTAAATTTCTAAAGATCTAAGAGAAAAGTGTATGCAACTGGATGAATGTATGTCTGAGAAAAAATCATCATGATGGTAAGTGACCACATCCTGCTGTTGAACCTAAGGATTAACAAGAACGTTGTTATAGGGCAAGATAAGAGTGTATTTTTTCCAAACTGCAGCTGCAGTTGGGTTTATATAACAGATGTATCCAAATTAGTGTAACATCAGTGCAGATTACAATGAATGCCAATTTTATGAATAATATAAATACCTCATGATAAAGTACTTGGAATAATTTTTTGAATACCGGCTTATTCCAGAGGAAACTGAATTGCACATATAAAAGACCTATACTAGTCAACATTATGCAAGACATCAAAGAGGATCTTGAAAAGGTAATTGTATTCCTGGCAACAGCATAGGACATACTAAACCACCAAAAGTACCTTGCTAAAAATATGTCACAATGGCAGATATTAACTTAATATCATTGATTCAGTTTCTATTTGATGCTTGTGTTACCTAGAATTAAGACACAGATATTATTTTGGAGAAACATGATGACTTTCTGAAATAGAGTGGCACTTATACAATTCAATGTTCATTTGAATGAGCAACTTAGTTGTAAATCTTCAGCGCCCTGCCAATAGCCAATAGAAGATGATTTTTTGTATCGCTATAATGTGAAGAATTTGACTCCAAAATAAAGTCATATTAAATGGACATTGAGCTTTATTGTCTATATAAACCACATACCTTAGATCCAGTGATCTGGGGTGATATTTATTCCACTCAGCTTTAGACAAATAGAAGTTGGTCAGTCAGTATATTCAGTTATCTTAGGATAAAAGGAATTACTCTCTGAAGTTGTCCATCTCTTTCTCCATTGACTATAGAAGGGCTAATGAAAATTGAACAACAAATTTTTAAAAAGCTGAAGATAGTTGAGATTATTTGTGCCACAGGAAAGCATTCATAAGGAATTTCGGGTGCACTATACAGGTTGAAGATACTAATATTAAATTAATGAATTTTCAGTGGTCATTTGGTGATCAAAATCATTTTGCCACACAGGACTGTTTGAAAGCTGTTGCTGACTATACAGCTGGAAATCAGGCTTTTATATCTCAGCATTTAATAAGTGATTGGAAATTAATGTTTGTGTTTCTAAGTACATTCCTGCAGATCTGAAAAATAATTGACTAACCTAGAAACATCAGAATCCCTTCTAAAGAAATATGAGTAGGGCAAAAGGTAATATATATAAATGGAAAAATTATAGTTTAACCAATTTAAATGGGAGGAGGGGAAAACAGATCTGAGATACTTATCAATTTGTGTACTCCTGAAATATCTCTATAATGTTGTGGGACTGCCAGATTTACAGATCAAGTCATTACATTCAACTGATTTGCAGGAAATATGCAATGGCAACAGAAGGATGTCAGTTAGAAGACTGCAGTGTATTTATACCCTCAAGACTACACTCCAGTGATATCTGATATAATAATAGACTAATATAAAATCATATGCTAATATTCTTACTCACATTTCCCTCCATTATTTCACAAACTAAACTTCTCTAGACATTCATGAGAGTGGTACCTGTGCAAGGACCAAGCAAAGGCAGAATCAGCAGCTCAGGAATAAGTAATTTTAGGAAAGTAGATTGATTGG